>LTAE01000050.1:24278-108898 GCA_001647135.1 Pontederia paniculata
GAGGAGGTCAAGATCGGTCAACCGAATATGAAGTGCGGGCAACCGAAAGGACTTGACCGCACTCTTCAACTGGAGAGTGGGCGTTCAAGAGGCTAAAGTGGAATCAACGGGCGACCAGAGATCAGTTGAAGAAAGGTACTCACGTCAAGATCAGACGGCCATAGTGGTGGCGGACGACCGAAGGAACTTGACTGAGGGAGAAAGACTTCGACACTTGAAGCTACGGCCGCTCGGGGGTGAGCGGTGGACTATCGAAGCACCAGGCGACAATTCAAGTGGAGACTTCACTAGAGCAGCGGCCGGCCGAGGGGTAGGTGAAGGTACTGTACTTACATATAACGCTAGTTTTTCTGAATGAGAGAATTAGGTCATTAGTGCAGAGTATATATTATCCCAAGAGTCTTGGGAATTAACTTTGGCAAAAATATTCAGTGAGAGCATTGATCGATAGAAAGCCTTAGTTCCCCTTCTGAGATTCGAGTGAAAAATCCTGAATAGAAGGGATTGAGAGTTCTTGAGTGAACTGTAAGAGGTTGTCTCCTTGTCCTCGAGAAAGAAAGGAGAAGTTTGTAAGGGAGTCTTCGCCCTTGAAGAAGGAGTTCAATGATCTCCGGAGATCTCGAGTGCAAGAAGACCGGAGCGGGGACGTAGGCCAAGAGTTCGGCCAAACCTCGTCAACAAACCTTGTGTTTGTGCTTGTTTGATTTTCTCTCTCTCTTTTCTCTCTACTTGTTTACATTTGCATTTACATGTTTGCGCTAATATAACTCATCTATCTAAAATAAAAGTAGAGGAAGTTTTTTTTAACACACCAATTCACCCACCCCCCTTCCTCTTGGTGCCATTCCGATCCTACAAGATTCACTAACAGCCATTCTGGGTTTTGGAGCTTTGTTGTTGTCGTCGGGAAAGGAACAATTGTCTAGTTCAGAGTAAGTTAGAAAATTTAGGCAAGGTTTGATTGAGAGTTTGATCTGATTCACATTTTTTTTATGGAACAATGTTGTTTGTTTCAAAGTTCTTCTCTCGTTTGTGAAAAATGGATGTGACGATGATGTTGTGGTGATTACATAGCGATGACTACCAACATGTGTTAATCTCACCTAATTAACTACATTTATTGCTGATATGAGGAGTGAACAACCTGTTCATGCCCATGGGCAGCTTTTTTCTCTTCTCAACTAATTATCCCTTGTCGGACCCGAACAAGCAGCCTACCGGAACTCAACTGTGTTCGAACAACTAGGGCGAGTTCTATGATGGGTTTAGATTCATTTGTTTATATTTGAATGTAAAAGAGTAATGAGATTTGCTTGTTGCTTGAATGTGGAGTGTGTTTCCTCTCATTGTTTGGCCAACGGACAACATGAAACTCATCGAAAGCTGAGACCACATTGCGCTATATGTGGTGAGTAGTATTTCTGCTACGCTGATGTGTGTTAAGGACTGTTTTAGGACAGAATGTGTGGTTGGTGTTGTGACACATTCTTCGTAATGTGATTAGCTTCTCTTGATTCTTATTGCTACTTGCTGACACCGAATTGAGACAAGTTTGTTGTAGAAGATGATCAGTAGAGTGTCCTTGCTTTGTAGTGGTAAAACATTTAAGCCGAACTCTCCCTTGGACAAAAATTAAGGGTTGCTGATATGCTTGAGTAATTTCATGTAATCAGATTAGTAATGTTAGTGAGTTAATCAACATGATGCTGCTCCAAAAATTATGGTGTTAGTGTAAGGATATAGTTAAATGTTCTTTACATTAGCTATAATGCTAAGGGTTGATGATGAATTGTTTTAGTCAGTTAGGGTACCATGTATATCACTCTTTGAATTCATATGATGTGGGGTTTGTGAGTTGGGTAAAGATTAGTGAAGTGGTAAATAATAATGCAACATGATACATATCATATATTGCTTTGATTATAGAATGATTAGATGATGATTTTGGTGGGTGAAATCTTGAGTTTAAGTAATAACCTTTAAGATATATGAGAGTAGATGAGTTGTGTGAGCTGAAAACTTCAAGTTATGTTTATTAAGGTGATGAACACAAATTGTATCATATAATATATATTTGTATGTATGTGCATGTCTATATCTATCTACCTATATATATATATATATATGTATATAATTAATAACGAATAACGATTAGCGACTAGAGATTAGCGATTAGCGGTCGCGAGTTAATTATAAATTTAATAAAAGTGTTTGGCAAATGCAGCGTTTGAACCAATCAATAAATGTAAAATGACTAAAAAAGGTACAAACAATTATTTAATAAATTGCATCAATATATGTGTCATAAATTTAATAACACATATTTTAACTATTTTAATATTAATAAATAATAATAAAATAAATAGCTAACTAAAATAATTTATAAGTTAATAAAATAATAATAAATAATAAAGTGATCATATGTAGTATAAAATAATAAGTATATCATACAAATAGTAATTAATATTGAAATATTTTTTAGTGTATATATGGAAATAAATTTTAATACGCTTGTCGTCACCCTAGATGTTGGTCTGTCAAGCGTCTCAAAATGTTAAATTTCAAACGCTTGTCGCTATTTTTAATTATGCTTGCCAAACATCTTAAATAGCGTATTGACTTGGTCAACACGCTACACGTTACTGTAGACGCTATTTTAAAGGTGTGCCAAACATGACCTAAGTGTAATAGGACATGTATTAAACTTATGACTCAGACGATAGGTGGGTTCACGTGATACCAAGGTGAGTGGATTTACCACAATAACATTAAGAATGCTCTCATCTATCAAGAGTTTCAATGGGACTACGTTGGTGCTTATGGATTTCAACAAAGTTTTCATGGAGTTTGATGCATCATCCATGGGACATTGTATTGTTTTAGAAAATAGATTAATTGCTTTCATAGTGAAACAAAAGTGGACGGCATACGAACTGAGTTCAATTCAGTAGTACACCATTTAAAGCACTCAACATTATATCCTTCATCGAGAATTCATATTATATGATGACATGAAGCCCTCAAATATCTCCAAACACAAGGGCAAAATAATTGCATGTATGGTCGATAGGTCTCATCCATGTGGATACCTTGAGTTGGCATGCAAGTTTGCTCGTCATGTTGTGGGTTCATATTGTAGAGCTTGAGCTTTTGAAGGATTAATATAACAAAGACCATAATTTCAGTGGACATTGAAATGCTCATTTCAACAACCAGCTGAAAAGTTATTTATTCATGATGGATATCTCTTTTGTGGAAATTGATTATGCATGCCAAGATCTTCTTTGCGAGAAAAAAAAATCATTAGTGGAGCTTTAATAGGTCATTTTGGAAGAGATAAGACATTGTCAACTATCGATGAACACTATTATTGGCCAGAGTTGCATCGTGATGTTGAAGATTTTGTTCAATGTCGTCCTATTTGTAAGTAGCTAAGAGATAGACCTAACACTATCCTTCATTTACCACTTTCGACACCTGATAGTCGCTCACACCTAAGATGAAAATGATTCAATTTTCCATGGGTTTTCCAAGACGTCACACATTATTCCATGCAAGAAGACTATAAAACGCTAGTCATGTGGCATATCTGTTCTTCCCTGAAGTGGTTCGTCTGCATGGGATTCCTAAGACGATTACTTTTGATCAAGACTCCAAATTCCTATCACATTTTTTAAGACAACTTTAGGCGCGAATGAATATCAGGCTGCAGTTTAGTGTACTTGTTATCCTCAAACGATTGGACATACTGAGGTAGTTATTCTCTTGGGGTGTTTATCGGACAATGGGATATTATTTTGTTGCAAGTTTAGTTTTCTTATGATAGTTGTCAATAGATCAACTAAGAAAGCACCATTTATTGTGATCTATGAACATCTACCTAAACAATTTGTGGATTTGATTTACTTGCCCTTACCACATGAAGAGTGTTCTTATATTGATTCGTTGATGGAACACCAAGTAGACCATGCTAATTTGTCTTAAAAAGTTGCAACAGACAAACATCACAGGGAGAAGCGATCAAGTGATGGCTCACTTGCGAAGAAAAAAGTTTCTGTTGGTACTTATTATAAGTTGAAGAATACATCAAGGTAAGACGTGCTTTCTGAATGAATTGTTGTATTCATGTGGTTATATTGCCTCATATGAAATGAATGTGTGTATATCATGCTTTATTTATTAAGTCATGCTAAGATTCATGAAATATCTTACCCTCTTCTTTATGTACCTTCATGAATGTCTTTTACGATATTTTTCGTATTCTTGAGAATTATGAGATTTGTTGACTTTTCAAAGATTAGAATTATGCAAGACCATTCCTATAAAATGCATGCACATTCATACTCATATTATTTGTCATGTTAAAATCGCCTTGTGACGAGATTTTGCATTTCATCGAAAAATTATCAACTCCAAGTAGTGCGGCAATTATTAAGTCCATTTCGTAGTGGTCAACTATTAAATCCTAGTAGTAATGTGTACAACCCCGTGTGGATGATGTCGAACAGGTAAACTATTCAGCCCACACAATAACTTGCTTAGGAACTGTATTAGTCATACGATCTTAGTAAAGATTATTTTCTTCTTTAGCCTACTTTCTTTGTAGCTAAGAAAGATAAAAGTTTATAGTGGTCATGCATTGTATGGTTTTATCATATTAAATTTGTGGGCTTTTGTTTTATTCATTTTTTTTCTATATTGTGCCTCCCCCACTCACTGAGCCAATTTATGCTCACCTCTCATTCCTCATCTTGTAGGTGATGACTGTTAGTATTATTATATGATGAACACGAGTTGGGAGTCACTTGTGTGAGACCGAGGATGGACTTAGTTTAGCCCATTTATCTTTTGCTTATTTGCATATTACATAAGTAGGAAACTCTTGTTTAGTTCCTAACTTTGATATCTGTTATTCCATAAGTAGTGGCTTTATGAATTTGAGATTTTGATGTCTTATCCCTTTATGGATGATGCGTGCTAAACTAGTCATATTTTTCATAACATATTTAATCTTAATTTCGTCAATTTCATCATCACATGTATCCTTTTGTCTATCAATTGACTTCATTTTAGTTTTCGGAGTCAGAGTCTACATATGTCATGTGTTTTCATGTCTAGGACACTTGGCAGCGCGACTGAAGAAAGCCACAATAAATTGGAGCGAATTTGGAGACCGAATAATAGAAAATTCAAAAATCATGACCGTGATGGGAGCTTTACTCTCGTGAGCGCATGAACGTATACAGAAATGGACTTTCATAACCAATGAAACCATTTTCATGGTCATGAAATCAACAACGGGATGATGGATCGTGACCTCATATTTCACGGCTTGTGAAGGTAATTTCACGGTCGTGAGCATGTTCAAGCAAAAAAAATCAAAAAATCATCACATGTCGTGAAAGCATTATCATGATCGTGAGCGAACAAGATGATAGTAGAGGAAGAACATGAGTAAATTCAGTCACGGCCATGACATCTGCGTCAAGGGCCGTGAAGAATTGAAGATCGCTTAACAACCTTTCGATCACGGTCATGAAATCAATTTCATGGTACATGAAGCTACGTTAATACTGCAGACTAGTCATGGTCACAGTTGTGACAATTCTGTCATGGGCCATGAAAATATTTTGGGATTAATCAAACTTTTCATTTTAAAGTGGTTAAACCTTATCTTTTTTAGGGTTTTAACTCAGGATTAAGCCAAATCTGATGGAAAATGAATTTTGAAATTTATGACTTTTCACACCTATTCAGGATCTATAAATAAACCCTCAAGGCCTCATTTTTGAAGGATGCAACAAGTTTGAAATTTCATACTTCAAGCCTGAAAAGAGCCTAATGCTAGAGGAGAAGAAGAGATTAGTGACGCGCAAAGTTTCGAAAGAGACGATCTCGAGGTGTTTAATTCTTAATTACTTTTGTCATCTTCTTTCAATAATTTTGAAGGATGAACTCTTATTGAATCTTTGTTTTATTTTTGTGGAGTAAATTTTATTGTAAGGGATGATTGACCCCTTGATTAAATTAATTTTAGTTCTTCGAATTTCCTATGAGTATGAATGTTGTTCTTAATATTTTTCATTGATTGTTTGAGGATTTGATTTTGCTAGCATCCTGGAGAGGAATAGTGAGTTCTTATTTTTCTTTGATCTTCAGATTGATCTCTTATTTTTAATTGAAGCAGTGCATGTGATATATGAGTAGCATCATGGAGAGAAATATATATTTAGGTGTGTGGTCTATTAAAATAAAATCCTGGAAAGGAACGATCAATAGTCTAGGAGATACAAATTCATGTGTCTTAATTTATAGTAGATAATATTGATGTCCTAAAAAAATGGTAAAGTCTTTTTAGGATTAAGATATTTGATTCATCCTAGAGAGATCCTAATTCTATAGAATTTAATAAAATAGAACTTTGATTAGTCTTGTGGTAAAATTGAATTTCTTTCTATTTTATCTTATCTCATCCTAATCTAGAATTTGTTCGTCAAAGCTTTTCTTTTTCTTTTACTTTTGATTTTTAAAAATTTATTTTTCCGCCAAAACTCAGTTATCTCCTACTAGTTAGTGGGACTAGATAGACAGTTAATATCAATCATCATGGTAACAATACTCTACTCGTTATTTCTATTATTTGATACGACAAGTGCACTTGCTAGTGAAATTTTAGGTCATGTTAGCACACATCAATGGATTTATGAGGATTTTAGTTCCTCTTTTTGTATATTTGATTATGATCCTTCGTGCTCCTATATGCATGGTTTTACTTTGGTCATTTGTCTTGTTATATGGTCTCTTCTTTGATTCATATCGATACTATAACACTATTATCATATTATAAATTTTATAACTAATTATTATTACATGTATTATTAGTTAACATATCATTTTTTTCTTAACTATAATTATTAATATAAATTATAAATAATATATTATTACCATTTATTTTAAAGGACATTATTACTTATTAATTTGTGAATTGTGATCCATCCAACTTAATAATATAAAATTTTCAACTTGATAATACTTATAAAGGTTATTTTGGTAAAAAAAAGTGTATATTACCTGGTATTTTTGCATTTTTTCATAAGTAAACATGATAAAATTAAAGCAAAAAATACAATAGGAGTTCATCTATTAGAATTAATGGGAGTAAAATAATCATGGAATAAGAATAACTAGATGATAATTTTCTTCCAAAGATTTCGCAAAAGTTTTCATTTTTTTTCCTCATGACATTGACGTCTTTCTCAGGCTTGCAGCATCCTCCTACATGAATCCTTAAAATTCTTAACATATCCAAGTCATATGAAGAGTCCTATTCGCGTCGCCGCATGGGCGGGCAAGGACGCGCCAGCTCGTGTTGCATTGGCACACGACCCCGCGTAGGAGGGTGTGTCATGGGTCTTTGTGCAGGGCACGACCACGTGCAGCGTATAGGAGAACAGGGCACCTACACAAAGATCTTTTTTGTCGTTTTAGATATATTTGGGCAGCAGAAGTCTTAGGCATGACAAGTCATAGAGCGGTGTCGTGCGGGCACTAAGATGAGCACTTCTTTGAAGGGGCACGAGACTTTGAAGGGTCTCTTGATAGCTTTGACTCAAATAAGTAGGCCCCATCTACAAGGAGGGCGCCTTGGAGCAAAATGGCCACAATGCGAGGCGTTGATCTCGCTATTGAGGCATGCACACCAAAATCAACACAAATTCTTAAAAAATAAGCTTGCCTCAAACAATTTTCAGTAATCAAGGCAAAGGACTACAATGGAGTGGAGATAGTGTGCCTTTACCTCAAAGTACCACAACTCTAGGTGGTGGGTTGGCGACAAACGGCATGGAGAACCATTTTCGGGGGTGCATCCCACCTTTACATAATTATTGTGTTGTCACTAGTTGGCTAACCAATGAAAGTAGGTACAAAAGTATGGGAAAAGGATGAAAATACATGAGAAATTTTAGAAAAATGGTAAGATAACTTGGGATCATTCATATAATATCCCCACCTTTACGTAGTTATTGTGTTACCACTAATTGGCCAACCAATGAAAGTAGGTACAAAAGTACGGGAAAATGATGAAATACATGAGAAATTTTAGAAAAATGGTAAGATAAGTTGAGATCATTCATATATCCCTTGAAAAAAGTGGACATGACAATTGAGAACGAGACTATGCAGTGTGGTGATATGCAGAGCCTTGGTGTTGATGTTTGGCTTGGCTATATAGTGACATTGCAAAGTTGAGGGGCGACTTTGCTTGATCAGGCCAACGAATGGACCGAGGCAGGGATGCCATGGGCGCATGGGCGCATGGGCACCGCAAATTAGGGCGTTGCATGGGCATGTGGCTCCGAACATGCAAGGGACTACCACTGCAAGGGTGTATGACGCCACCCAAGGGCGAGCATCATTAAGTAGTATGTGGTGGCGTTGGACCACAACATCGCATAGGAAGGGCACCACATGGACAAGTATTGCCATGCAAATGGCTCTGCATCGGCGTGTTGCCATACAGATGGTGTTGCACATTGTGCGAGGATTGTGTGGGCTGGTGCTACACAGTTGAACACTCTCTACGAACAATGTCGTCACACCTAGCAGAACGAATCTACGAATGAGCCATGTCCATCAAAATATGTGAACGAGCTCATATGAACCTACAAGTGGATAATGTCCATCTGTGACCACGAACGAGCCAAGAGGATCATGTTAAATTTGATGTGCTACCAACAATCCTAAAAGCTTAAGCCAATAGGAAGAACAACATATTTATTTTTATATTTTTAACACTCCCTCTCACGTGTGGGCCGCTGACAATTTTGATCTAGCCCAAAGTCCAACACATGGACAACTAAGGGAGAAAATTAATTTTTAATACGAGCAACGTCGAGGTTCGAACTCATGACCTCTAGCTCTGATACCATGTTAAATTTGATGTGCTACCAACAATCCTAAAAGCTTAAGCCAATAGGAAGAGCAACATCTTTATTTTTATATTCTTAACATATCCATTTGAGGCTACAAAGGGGCTATCCAAGTTGCATGATTGTCCACAGGCAGGCACCTCAGAGGGTGTCACACAAGTTTATCACAACCAAGACACCACCAGATTTTCCACAAGGGTGCCACCAAGAATGTCACAATGAGTCTCTAACTATCCTTGGAGATAATTAAGTTGACTCAAAAGAAGACACATCAGACATAAGTCCAAGAATGAGAGTTATTGATATACAAGATAATATACCTTTGGAAGAAACAAATGAACCCCATATAATCCAGAGTATAATCGACAAATAAAAGGTTCTGGACAAAATTCGCATATTTAGACACCCATTATTTGTATGAATGTGAGATTGCGTGTTATGTTGTTGATGCTTATATAGAGAATTGTACACATACTATTTTTTTAAGATGAAGTGATTGCTTCAAGGAAGTTAGAAACATGGTTGACAACATGAGTGATGAATTAGACTGCATTGATCGAAACAACATATGAACATTATGTGATTTTCTAGAAGATCAACAATCCATAGAGTGCAAATAGGTTTTCAAGAAAAAAATACCATGAAAATGGTACTATTGAGCACGAACCCAAATTAGTTGTTAAGTGTTATGCCTAGAAAGTCAAAATTAATTTTTAGAAAATCTATTCTCGAGTAGGCTAAGTTTGCATCTATCAAGGTCATTTTAGTGATAATCAGATATATGAATTTGAAATTATTCCAAATAGATTTTAAGACAACATTCATCAATAGAGAATTGAGTTATTACATATATATGCGACAACCTTATGACTTTAAGAAGGAATGTCATGAGAATAAAATATACAAGTTGACAAAATTATTATATGGCATAAATCAATCATCACGTTAATACTACATAAAAGTTTCATGTGACAAATATGTAGTTGGGAGCTACATAGGAGGTGAAGGTATAGTTGAGAGTTGTGTGGGCGACATTGTGTGCAGCTCGAAGCTGCACAGGCAAAGCAAGGCATAGTTCAGTGTGAGCAGTACGAGTGGTGTTCGTCGTAGCTGAAAGTTTGTGAGTCGCGAAAAGCACAATGAGAGTTGTGTGGGGGCAACAATAGGCGAATCAAGAGTTATGGGTGAATAAATCATGAGGTTTTACTTATTCAAATATGTTGGTAAAGTATGGTAATTTTGTTGGCATAGGAGGAATTTAAGCCACATGCGGATTTGTTAAAGTTTAACTAGAATTTCAGTAGCAATTCATATTTGGAGTGAGACTTTTTAGCATATTCTTTTAGGACTATCTTTGAAATTTTTTACCTGATGTATGAGTCCAAACTTTAAGAGACTATAAACAATGGAGAGATTAACGTCATGAATATCTCATTTGCAATTCACATAGCTTAATCCCCATATGTAATTCCCATTTGAGGCGGCTTGCACCATTTTTTTGGAGATCGATAAAGTGTCATGTGGATCCTTAATTATTCTCTCTACAAGAGCTCCCAGATATTTTTGTCTGTAATTCTCCAATTCTAAATAAATTATCTATTTTTACTTGAGAAATTAACCTAGTTAGGGGTGAATCTCGTTAATTCTCCATGTTCTTTTATGTGCATGATTTCTTCTCTTTCGTCCAATTTTCATATCAAACTAATATCAAAGTTTTATGTTTTAGTACCAATAATAGCAAAATAACATATGCTTTAACTATTATTTATGTTAAGCAAGTCCAAGTAATGATGAAACTTGCTATGAATCAACTTGGTGAACATATCAATTGAATTATCGACACTATCGACATTCTCATCGTGATTTTCTATCACTAAGAATGAAGTGATATCTAACATTAATGTGTTTGGTTCCTTCATGATGCACTTGATTCTTGGCAAGCATATTGTGTTCAAGTTGTTAAAATGCACTATAGCATGATCTTGATGTAATTCAAGATCTCTAACTAAGTCTTGCGGTCCTTTTTAACTTTTATCAATGTCATGTATCCTTTTGTAGTAGATAATATAATTGAAAAGTTCACAGTAGCCTTCATATTCATATTAGAACTATCCAAAGTGAAGACGAAACTTGTCATTAATCTTCTCCTATCACATTTGCAACATAATATGAATTAGAAAAAAAATAGTAATCAAAACTCTGTATGACTTCTATAGGTGAAGTCAATATCAAACTTGTCATTAATCTTCTCCTATCCAATGCATTTCCCTAGATTCTCATGAATTATATATGCAATATCAAGTTTTTCGCGCATCATAACATATATTAAGCATTAAGCTTCCAATGAGACATAAGAAACATGAGACATGCATGTACTCCTTCTCTGAATGAGACTAATGTGTAAAATCGTGGAAAGATGTACATTGAAGCAAATTGATTGCTCAAAGAGTTTGATGAAGTCATTCTAAAACTAGATAAAATCTTTTGAATATATTTTTTTCTTACATAAAAAAAATACCCTGTGTGATTAGGGGTGAGCACAGGTCGCGAAGACCCGGTTTTCCCGGCCCATACCGACCCGATTTATCAGGATTTTTTTATCTGATTATCATCTGAGTTCATGTCGGGACAAGACCCAAAATATACGATGTGATTTAGGTTAAAATCAGATTACAATATAAAATACATGATTAATCTCGACCCAATATTAATATTTAATTATTTATTTTAATATATATAGTTCTTCTTATTTCCATATATATATATATATATATATCTAGTTTTATTTATTCGGCCTACTTTATATTTTATTTTATGTATATACCTCCTACCTTGACTTTTCCCTATGAAATAAAACCCTAAAATTAAATCTTTTGAAAATAAAAATTAAATTTATTTTTTGAACATAATTTGATATTTGGATGATGTGCTAGACTTTGTTAAACCTTTGACATTTAGATTAATATGTGTTATCCTTGCATGATGAGTTTTATACTTTATTTAATAATTTGTGGTAATGGTACAATGTTAAAAGTGATATATTTTTTGCTACAATATTGAATGCTCGATTATATTTTTTTTGTATAAGGTCTTGCATGTATCGTGTTAAAAAATTTTTTTGATGAAAATATTTGATTTATCAATGTTAACTTTTTTCGGCTATTAAGTTTATAATAAAAAAATATGAATTCAATATTTTTTATATAAGTGTAATATTTTTTTTGTGTAATTCGTAAACTTCTGAGTCTTCACAACTCTACGAAGAATTTTAAAATAATCTAAACTTTTCGATCTAATTCTTGATCTAAATCAGGACGTCTCGGATCCGACCTCGATTTTAATTGAGTCGGAAATGTGATTAGTTATCTCTTTCTCGATTAAATTCGGATCGGTACCGGGATAACTTTATTCTCGACCCAAATTCGATTATACTCACACCTATGTGTGATTAATATCTATCTTTATATTCCTATTATTTAGCTGCACCAAAATCTTTTGTGTTGAATTATATATTAAAAAGATTCTTAATATGATGAACATCTAACATGTTCCTAATAGTAATAAACATATGATCAACGTATAAAGTAAACAGATCGTGGAATCGTCGTTCACCGTCCTGTGAAATCGCACACCCAAATTATGAGACCAAATAGGCACATGAGACTTGAGCACGGAGTTAGAATAAATTGGTGCTTGTGTTTTGTCCTAGCGTGGCTCCCCTTTGACTCACCAAGTTTCCTTCATATGACCACATGGATCAGCCTATCATGCGCTCGGACTTAATCCTTGATCACTCCCTAAGCTTCACAATTAACTATACAATAGAAAGGTTCATTTGCGCCTTTGCGGGCTTCTTAACATATGATGATGTGTTATGAGAAAAAGAACTGAATAAAAACTTTTCTATATGATTAAAATTTCTGAAATCAAATACATTCTTGTATGTACAAGGGTTATTGAGTGGAAGCACACATATATTCTCATTGATTAAGATCGACACGTTAATGTTTAAAAATTAATTTGATGTTTGTTTCCCTAGAATTTTGCAAAGAAAACGCTTTCTTTTCTCGTGTAACATAAAATAAGTTAAATGTAAAAAAAATCTTAATGTGTAATATGAGGGCTTATTTGAACGAAAATGTCTACTCTTTTTTTATTTTTGAGAAATTACATTAATATGGTTCCAGAAATGTATATGTTTTTTTTTTGCCTAATTGAAAATATTTTATTTTTCATTATTTTTATATTTACCAAATATAGATAATTAAAAAAATCATCTCCCTCAAAATAAACACAAATATGTGAAAAAAATAAATTTACTAAAGCAACTTATTTGATTTCATATAGATCTTTTTCTTCGATAGCAATTCATCGATGTCCAAAATTATTAATACCTGAGTACTTCGATGTTCGAGCGTGAGCGAAATATAAAAAATCTTAATCGACGACTCAAGAAGTCGAACCGAGACTATTAATTATCGTTGATTTTTAACTATAATCTCTTTATCCAAATAAATTAATTTAATTAATTTCATATGGATCTCTAATCCTTGCTTAGAAAAACATAACCCTTGCCAAAATCGTCAAACCGTTGACTCCAATCAAAATCCGTGTTACAACTTAGGCACGCATGTGCCTCCTCCCGAAGGCTTTTGCACACAGTTCACAGCACAAAAAATACCAATATCTTGACTTCTCGTATTGAACGCGCCGACCGCCGGGTTCGACTCCTCTCACACAAAAGTCTTCATTAGTCTTAGATTCTACGACACCCCACCGTGCATGCACACCTACACATGCGCCAAATCTTACGGCCAAACCCTCCATTAGAATACATATCACGGCTTCCACTCACTTCTCTTCCTTTAGATCCTGTCTGTCTTGTCTTCTACTCCCCCTGAGAAATCACAATGGTAAGAAAAGATAGCAGAAGAATCCAAGTGTTCCATACCAACTTCTTCTCCTCCATCTCAAACCCTTCCAGGGCTTCCTCTTAGTGCGTTAGGCGAGCGTTGACTCGCCATTACTACCTGCAGTGTTCTTAAATCCGCCATTGTTTTGTTAGGAGAAGAGACCTCGAGCTCACGTACTACTAATACTACTACTACCACTGCTGTCTACATCACCATTACGATCGAGTATATATGAAGGGGATTTGAACTATGAGCTCTCGACCTGTTACGTCTTCTCCTTCTTCTTCTTCCTGCAGGTTGCAGAAGCCTTCTTGCACCTCCTTGAGCATCGGCGCCATGGGCGGCATCGACGACTACAGCCCGCGGAAGTCGAGCATGCAGCAGCATGCTTCGCTGCGGACGAAGCTAAAGATCGTTCTCCTCGTGGTGCTTACCAACCTGCTCTCCTTCTACATCTTCTCCGGTGGCTCCTCGCCGTCGCCGTCGTCGTCTTCTTATTCGCCTCGCATTCACCTCTGGGACTCGAGCGAGCTCCTCCAGGAGCTGAATGCCACTCGGTCCAAGCTGTCCGCGAGCGAGGAGCAGCTCGGGGACCTGCAGCGCAGGCTGTCGACCACGAGCGCGCTGCTGGAGACGCTCCTCCAGGAGCTCGGCGAGAGGCACGGGGACAAGCCGGCGGCGAAGGACATGGACGGGTGGCAGGACGAGCTGTTCGGGGAGCTGAAGCTGGCCGTGGGGCCGCACAAGCTTCCGCTTGGCTTCACGCCCAACCTCGGCTCCGACAAGCTTTACCCCACGATGGGACTCGCCTGCCGCGCCTTCCAGGAGGAGCTGATCGAGTACATGAGCTACGAGGTCGGGAAGGAATGCCCCAGCGACGACGTCTTCGCGCAGAGGCTAATGCTCAAGGGGTGCGAGCCGCTGCCCCGCCGCCGGTGCCACCCCAAGTCCCCCAAGGGATACTTCGAGCCGACGCCGTTCCCGGAGAGCCTCTGGACGATACCGCCGGACACGAGCATCGTCTGGGATCCCTACAGCTGCAAGAACTACACATGCCTGGTGAACCGCGGCAAGACCAAGGGCGCCTACGACTGCAAGGACTGCTTCGACCTGCTGGGCGGGCGGGAGAAGGACCGGTGGCTGTTCGACGGCGAGGGCCTCGACTACGGCATCGACGCCGTCCTGGCGATTAAGCCGCGGGGGACGGTGCGCATCGGGCTGGACATCGGCGGCGGCAGCGGCACGTTCGCGGCGCGCATGAGGGAGCGGAACGTGACCGTCGTGACGAGCACCATGAACTTTGACGGGCCCTTCAACAGCTTCATCGCGTCGAGGGGCCTCGTGCCGATGCACATCAGCGTCGCCCACCGGCTGCCATTCTTCGACAACACCCTCGACATCGTCCACTCCATGCACGTCCTCAGCAACTGGATCCCGGACGTCGTGCTCGAGTTCGCGCTGTTCGACATCTACCGGGTGCTGCGGCCGGGAGGGCTCTTTTGGCTGGACCACTTCTTCTGCGTCGGGGCGCAGCTGAACTCGACGTACGTGCCGATGTTTGAGCGCATCGGATTCAACAAGCTCCGGTGGACGGCCGGGAGGAAGCTCGACAGGGGTATCGAGAAGAACGAGTGGTACCTTTCCGCGCTGCTCGAGAAGCCAATGACTTAATTAATTAGCGCAGTTTTTTTTTTCTGAAGTGTGGGCAATATTTGTCAGGAATGTTAGTTGATATGAGTCATATGACCAATTTGGTTGCAAAGGGAAAAGAAAAAAAAAGGAATGTTTCATGTTTTTGCAATTTGTTTCCGGTTATTTGTTCTTATTGTTCTAGTTTTATGGAAATATGAAAAACCAACCCACGGAAAATTCAATCAATTCCTTTTCTTTTTCTTTTTTTGGGAGATTATGTAAGTAATAATAAAGAAAATAAAAATAGAGGTTTAGGTATCCACAAAAATGGCCCAACTATGTCATATATTATCAAAAGTCCAATTAATTCTCCTAACCCAGAAGAATAACCACTCTTGATAATATAATTGGTAATTTTTGCTTATAGACCTTTAACTTTTCCATTAGCCATATTTTGCTTCTTGATTTTACATCATCATTGTAATGAAAAAATATTAATTTTAAATCATGTCATATGAAATTATCAGTAATATATTTAGGAAAAAACCTAATGGCACAATATGAATATGATATATTTTATTATAATAGATTTATTGACACAAGTAAATTAAAAACATAGATTATGGTTTCTTATTAATTTTGGGATATTGTTTCATTGAAAAAAAAGTAAGAAAAAATAATTTTTTAGAAGGATTTTTCATCAAGTAGTAAAATAGCAATAATTTTAAATAATAATAAATTAAGTAGATTAGGAAAGTATAAAGTTACATTTTTAATTTGTTTTGCAATAATATTTTTCTTGAAAAAAAAGAAGAAACACAAATTATTTTAAAAGAATCTTAACTTATTTTCGGAGTTATTATAACTCCAAAATGTAATTGTGAATATGATCTATTATACTTATATATAAATTTTGGAATTACTTTTTCTTTGAAATTAAATACAAAAAATAATGTTATTTTTAAGTCCTAACCCAAGTAGATCAAAATAATAATGCTTATTATTAAAAATATAGTTTACCCTAAAAATTTTGAAAAGTCGCTAAAGTGAAATAATTATTTTAAAAGAGCTATATCTCAACTAAATAAAGAAAAATTGGCACTTGAAATTAGTAAAAAAAATCCAAATAAGTACTATGTCAATTATATGTTAGATATTTAAAATAATCTAAAAGGATCTATGAATTACAAATAAAATACAATTTATAAAAAAATATTTTAAATATAATTATAAAAATAAATAGAAGACAAAGAATGGATAGAAAATCAATAATGATAAATAATTAGTTAATACTTTTTTGTCTGAGGTTGATCAATAAATGTCTTATTTTATTTATTTGATCAATAAATGTCTTCGAGAAGTTTTAGTTTATAAAAAAAATTGTTAATTGATTTCAAAATAAGAAAACTCAACACTAAAAAAATAAGAAAAAATATTGTATGTGAGCAAGTCTAAATTACGTAAAAATCTGACACACAATACACTATATAAACATATAATAATATTAGATAGAAAAGATTAAAAAAAGTTGGAACACGAAAGTAATAAAAAAACTAATTTAAATTAAGATTTTAATTATTCATTAGATATCTCCTAGAATTCTAATGAAGGTTAACTAAAGAAAAAATAAACAAGCTAGATAAAAATCTAGAATTATATTTTAAATTATAAACGTATTGTAATTATAATAAAAATATCAAATGTTAAAGTTTAACACAATGTACGTGTTTGGTGATAAATTGAAATATAAAAAAAATAATAATTTACCTTGATATCAATATTTGATAATAAAAAAATTATGATTTGTAATTCAACATTCTCATTTTATTTCAATCAATTAGGGATGAATATGATCTAATCTCAATTGAGTTTGTTGAGATTGTTAGTCGGTTTGAATTCGAACTAATTCAATAACTAATGAATCGAGTACGGATTTTATTTTTTCAGACTTGAGTGTCCCGACCCTACCTATTGTTCTAAACTTTTATTTTTTTTATTAAAGTTGAACTTAATTTAGATAATAATTTCATATTTACTTTATAATTAAAACATATAAAATATAATACTTTAGATTCTGGGAAAATATTGCAAAAGTTCCAAAATATATGGTATTTGATTTTTAATAATATTATAAATAATTAAAAATATGAAAATAATTCAGTTGGGAATGAGATAATATGATTCGATTCAAATTGACTTAACAAAGATTAGATGAGATTAAATTCGATAAGTAATTTATAATCAATTCGACCTAACTCGTCCTAATCAAAATTGATTGAGATGAATCAAATTTAGTATCGGATCAAATTGAATTCGATCCATGAACACTCTTACAATCGACTTCTGTCAATATATATATATATATATATATATATATATATATATGTATATAATTATTTTCATACATAATTATATAACTTTATATAAATTATATTATTAATATTTTTTTATAGTGGTTGTGCATTGCTCGAGTTAATAGACTAGTATTTTATTATAACAGATATCGGTATGATCACTACTATACCTCAAACACCTATCTACTTGACTCGGTCGGAGGACCTCCTTCAAACAGGTACCGTTAATGGACTTGAATGTCTATTTGGATGCACTCAATCGACAAATAAAAGAAAATTTTATTTAGTCAATAAGAAGAGGAATGAGATAAAATACAAAAAGGCGGATGACTAATAATTTCAGAAAAAAAAGTTTCGGTATAAGAAATTACTAAGATTTAAATTGGAATAATGTACGCAAAAATTTCCACAATATAATTAGAGCATTGGAGGATTGAAGTACTAAGGTATGATTTATGTTTTTAATTCAGTGAACTAATGTTTGTTTGTTCTATAAGTAGCCAATAATTTAAATTTATCGCCAAAATATACTATAGTAAATTGAATTAAAAAACTTCGAACTCATAAATTATATTTATGTAATCCTCCGACTTTCATTTACATCATCACAACTTCGCATTATTTTCCTTCTATGATCAGCTATATATGTCAAGTTTGCAATGGCTATGATATCTTTATCAGCATTCTCTTTCTTCCATGTCACTCCAACAAAAGAATAAGAACTAAATTTGGGGATAATTGGTAAATTTAGGTGGTCATTCATGGACTTTAAATTTATCAAAATGCTTGATGAGGTTTTTGGATTGGAGATTATCTTTTTGTTGGTACTAAAATTGATGTTAACCTTGTACAGATACAATCATGATGGTAATCCAGGGAATTTTGTATAGATACAGTGTAATATAATATCTTAAGCTTCAAAGTTTAAATTATGGGGAGGTTTTCAAATAATTTCACAAGCAACACTTTACACACCTTTAACTTCATAAGTGTATAGCACACTTTTAATGTAGTGTGTGCAGTATCGACGCACTACACATTCTTTTCTTTTCCGATATATATCACAAAATATACAACATATATACTAGTTGTTAAGATGCACACATTCTTAGCTCCATCCATCTGCTGAGGCTATCAATCACAAGATGATGAAGCTTTACGTAGCCCTCTCAAAATAGATGTTTAACAGATCAAATTATTTTGGTTCCACGGCTGCAGAATATGGTCCTCCGCTGTAGTCGAAGGAACCACGACTGTCATATGGATGGCTCCTGCTTGTCCCTCCTAAGCTCATGGAGGTGTTGGATGATCCGGTGGCATTTAGGTTCATGCCGGCCGATGTCAGGATGCTCTCGATCTCCTTCGTCACCTCGCTCATAGTAGGCCTCTTGTCACTCGACTCATCGACGCATTTGAGTGCCAAGTCTACGAACCTCTTGAACCCAGTCAATGTGGTGCCCGTGCCAATGGCAGGGTCAATCAGCTCATGAAGGCCATACAGATCCTTCGTCTTCTTCATGGCTTCCTTGATCTCTCTCACTATGTATCTACCTCTCTCTATTGGCTTTCTTGCTGTTACGAGCTCCAAAAGTACGACGCCGAAGCTGTAACACGTCGCTCTTCTCCGTCAGCTGCTGGGTCATGTAGTATTCAGGATCCATATAGCCCTGCAACATGCCATATTTATGATGAACAATTGAGCTGAGACCTTCCTGCTCTTATGTAAGATATGTGATAAGATAAAGCTGACCATTGTGCCTTTGACTTGTGTAGTTATGTAATCTTTATTCACATCAATGTCAATTGGCTTTGACTTGGAGAGACCAAAATCAGAAACCTTTGCATTGAGACTATGGTCAAGAAGGATGTTGTTGGACTTGATGTCTCTGTGAATTATTGGGGGATCAGCAAGGTAATGGAGATAAGCAAGGCCTCTGGCTGCACCAAGAGCTACCCATAATCGCTTTTTCCAATCTAATTGGACACCAGATTTGCCTGCGTGCATGTAACAATTCTGTAAGATTCAAGAGAACACAGTTTCCTGTAAACTGAGCATATGTTTCGCTCATGTTTCAGATACCTGAAAGGCTCTCTTGTAAACTGCCATTAGGAACATACTCATACACCAACATTTGTTCATTTTGCTCCATGCAGAAACCAACAAGACTCACTAGGTTCTTATGATGCACCCTGCTTAACAGCTCTATTTCTGTTTTGAATTCAAGATCACCTTGCATGGATCCTTTCTCAGCTCTTTTTACTGCAACCAATTGCCCATCATAAAGTGTTCCTCGGTACACCTGTAAAAGGTAACCATCTCACTACCATCATATCACATTGTATAGAATTTCATCTTTTGTATGCATAAGTTGCTCATTTGATCACCAAGTGCAATTTGGATATATAAAGTGATACTTCATTATCATTTTTCAGAAGAGACAAAATATTCATTAAGATCCTCGCTCGAGGGATAGATATAGGATTTTAAATAGAGGATGCAAATTTCAGAAAGAGGATTGAACAACCAGCTATTATGCAGAGCTGAAAAAAATTTAGGCAATCTGAAAATGGATTCAGCTTTCATGCATGGCACTGTTCAACACCAAAGTACCGACAATCATGTATTTATCATTCATACTAGAAAAAGAAAAAAAAGACTCATATACCTTTCCATAACCTCCACTTCCAATATCATTTGCTTCTGCAAAGTTATCTGTGCACTTCTTGAGTTCGTCAAAAGAGAACAATTTTGGTCCTTTAACCTGTGGAATGCTTATAGCATTTCCACTTCGGTTCCAAGATCCTGTCAAATGACAAAGAAATAGATAATTGCTGAGAATGAAGAAACTCTGAGTGCCAAGATGACAATGAGCTGATGCCTACCGGAAGCCCGACTTATTTCTTTTGTTTTCTTAGCTTTTCTCCACTTCTGACGTGCAAAAATAATCAAAACGATTAATGATAACCCAAGAACAAATCCTCCTACTGCAACTCCAACTATGAGAGGTGCTCTTTTCGACCTTGAACTTCTTTCTGATACCAATTAAGTTGCCAAACATGTTATAGTTGTTGATTATTCATGTCTAACGTATGTAAGACCCTACAGAAGTAGGACAATAAAGGGAAGTGGTCGCATACAGTTTACCTGGGAAAGGATATGGTTGTCCACGGAAGTAATAGGGACCAAAGCCATCAGGTGCACCGAAAGATAAGTTGCTAAAGAAACTTGAAACTAGGGCAATGTCCACTTCACTAAAATAAAGTTTTCCAGCTGGAAAGAACCATAAGTCCATTTGTAGGTAGCTGTCTCCATTCATTTCTGGATTTTGGATCGAAACAGCAACTACAGGGGCTTGATATGTTTTAATTGTTCCATAAAGATTCCTTTCCAAACTCTCATAGTATGTGAAATTATCTAGATTTGAGAATGTTATGAATCTGAAGTATATGATGCCCTTGTATGGATATGAGCAGTTACAGTAAATATTCATTTCCTGATCCGAAGGGCAAACACTAATTCCACATCCAATTGTGGGAGTCGAGTATGTTGTGCTGTTTGATTGTTTTGTTGTTGCGCAAAACTTGCTTTCAGATCCACCTTGATTACAGTAAGGATTGCCAACAAGTCTGTAATAAGAATTCACAAATTCATTTGCATTTTAAAATCAAAAGAGAGTGCAAATGTAACAAAAAAAAAAAAAAGATTGCACATACTATCCTATTAGAAATTTAGCTGCAGAAGAGAAGTATATCCAAGCATATTTATTATACCAAAACTTCATACCCTCATATGACAAGAAGAATTGAGACATAGGAAAATGTTTAAAGGACAAGAACAACTAAAAATATACATAGTGAATCAATCAGAGGTTTAAAATTTTGAGTTAAATGATCCATTGAAATAAATAACAAAAATGCAAGTGAACAGAGTTAATTAAGAACCCCATATGATGGAAGTTATCAACTATGAAATTATTTAAATTTTGCACAATGTGAATAAAATGTGGCATCTTACATTAGATCCTCTTTGTATCCTACATGAGTCAAATTTTGGATATCATTGTACTGCAGATCAACAAGAATAAGCTGGCTGGTAAACGTGTTGATGTCCAAGTCTAGAGTTCCATTAAAACGGTTGTAACGCAGCCTCCTGCATCCAACATCCAAACCAGTGATCAGTCAATAAAAGAACTAGTCAATATGATGAATGCAAAATGTCCCAAGAAACTACAATATGGTGGGAGAATTTTCAATAAGATTTCATACTCACGCAGTCTGTAATGGGGGAAAGTTAAAGAGAGAATTCGGTATTTGGCCCGCAACTTTTAGATTTTCCAAGATTCTGCACTTAATGAGAGAATTGATTTCTTATGAACAGTATATGGAAAACATAAACAGTTCAAATGACTGTCATTAAAGGATTATAACAAAAGAAAACAAGAAACATAGGAATGAGATTATAAAATGACAGAGTTGCCTTTAGTAAAGTAGCAACCTGCAATCAAGCAGATAATGATTTTTTGGTCAGGTGAAATTTTTTTTTTACGAAGTAAAGGATGACTACATGATTGTGGTAGTCATCCGATATGTATTAACACAAAAATGTGGGATTTACAAGTGTGTATAAAACAAAAGATAGAGCAAAGTGGGTGCAGAGGCCCACACAAGAAACAACTATCCCCTCCCCCTCCATTGGCTCACCAAAATAAGAGAAGTGTACAATCTAATTTTACACCTATTGATTATTAATTAACCTGCTGATAAATTGATAACCCAATCTCTTTGCAAGTTTCGTGGCATCATAACCCTCTCTGTTGCCTAAGGGATGCATACTCAAACTGATATTAGTATATAAATCCTAATTAGTTCTAGTATTTGACATGTCAAATACCCTAATACAACATAGTTCACATATATAGAGCTAAGCATATTTAAATGTGATATATAATAACAATGTGAAGGCTAGATAATGATTCAAGTTTGGCAGAGTTAAGTATGATATTGTAATAAGAGATAGAAACATATATTTTATTTATGCAAATTTGGCCCAAAGTAATAATATGCTTGTTTTTGTACAAAACAAATGAACTCGCATATCTAGAAAATGATAAGAGAATGTACAATGTTGTCAATAATGGCAAGGTTGAAAACCAGTGTGGTACCACTGATTCATCGAATGAGTTATTGCTCATATCCCTACAAAAAAAGGAAAATAACTTATGATTAGCATGTGGCTGTTAACACAAACACCCAAAAATTATTCTTTGAAGTGATGCTAGTTCCCGTTAAATTTTCAATCAGATATGGAGAGACTATATGAAATAGCAAACAAGCTGAGATATGAGCCGTAAAAGTCGATGATAGAAATGAATTTCCGAAAAACCAGAATCAGAGATTGCAGTTGGATAAATGTATTTGTAAATGAAGAAAACTTTGTTCTTTCAATACCGCTAGATGGAAAATTTGAAGATATTGATGTATACTACTTTTATGCTCTTTTAACTCACAAGTAAGTAACGTTAACCATCCCAGTAAAATTTGGCAATGGTCCAACCAGTTGATTGTTTGATAGATGCCTGAAATAAGAAAATCAATCACATGCTATAAGCAGAAGTGAAACTGCAATATAATTTGTACAAGCACAGGATTATTTTCTTGAAAGATCACTAGAAGAAAAGTGAACTCACATTTCAATAATATTAGTAAGATTGTTGATGTTTGAAGGAACAGGGCCAGTTAAGGAATTCCCATCCAAACGCCTATGTAAATAATAATTGAATTAGTGAAAGATAAATCATGGACGAAGTACATGGCTTTGAGCACTTCAGTTATATGCTTACAGAGCTTGCAATGATGTCACAAGGGTTATGGTTTCGGGAATTGTTCCTGTCAACTGATTGTGGTCAAAGAGGCTGAACACAGACAGTGATTAGGATATCTTTCGTAAAATAATTGGCAGAAAAATATCAAATAGACTGAACAGAGATAAGTATTAGGACATCGTTATGAAAAATTGGAAAAAATGTAAAGGGAAATCGAAGTATTGGTGATATTTTTCCTGATGTAAGCATTCTGAGTGAAAGTCAAGATTAGACTCGAGGGTCAGAAGGATTTGATTCTAAGTCACAGGCACATTCTTGTTATGTTTTGCTTCATATACTGATATACATTTTCTCGAACATCTTGTATTGTCTCTTCAATGGCAATCGAAATATATACGAAAACAAAGAATACGAATAAAATTGCCACCCAAGTTTTCAGCAACTTACAAATGGACCATCGTCATCTTTGGGTGGAAAAGTTCAGGAGGAATTGCTCCAAACAAGTTGTTCTTACCGAAATGGCTGAAAGTCAAAGTAAAATGCAAGTTCAAATTATTAGGAGTTGCAAGGTAATGAAACCAATTGCTGTATAGTTAAACTGTAACTCACAAGTGCTGGCAAGAAGTCAACATGTCCAGACCAATATTTGTACCATCAGAAACAGGAATTGGCCCAGAAAGCTGGTTGTCAGTCATGTCAAACAAGGCCAGCGATGACAAATTACCAAGAGTGCGAGGAATTGGACCACTAAGATTGTTAGAACTCAAAGATCTGTAGATATTGGAGAGCAGCTCATGAGCTCTAGAAAAGCAACCACAAGTAAACAAGCTACAGGTGCAATATTTCTTCATTTTTTACAGAGAGAGAGACAGTGTGTGTATGTGTAGCAAAAGTTAGATCCAACTCAACATGCTAATACCTAGTTGTTGAAAAGATATTTATAGGTCATGAACTCTCATTTTAATGGTCAAATACTGCAAGTAATGACATACAACTTTGTCAACAAGTTTGGGACTTGGAACTTTTGTTGTCTTTCGTTTTTTTTTCCCTTCTCACTACTAAACCCCTGAACCTCCTTTCTAACAGCAAAAATAAGGAAAATGCTAGTCATCCTACAATATTCATGCACTTCAAATACATGCAGTTGAGTATTTTATGCATGTGCTTGCAAACTTCAATCTTGTTTCGGGACTATCCTAAAATATTATATAAGAACTAAAAGGAGCCATAGTGGTATCATCTTACAAAAGGTTCAGCTTTGGTAGATTGCCTAGTTCCTCAGGAACATTACCACTGAAGCTGCATGAACCAAGGAGTCTAACAAGCAAAAACACAAACAGGTTTCAGGCATGGGGGGTAAAATTAAGGTGCCGTGCCAAAATCAAGATCAGGTAAAAGCAGATGTAGCTTACAATCTCCTCAGCTTCACCAAGGTACCAATTTCCTTTGGAATTGGTCCTCCCAAACCCACATTGGAGGACATATCCCTGCTCTCAAAAGAACCATCATAAGAAGGGTGAAATCAGTAACGGTAACATTCTTCTTTTTTTCCAAATATTTGTTCCAAGAACCATCAAAATTTTGCATCTTGATGTGGGCAACCGTCTTTAATTCATTGTTTGTTCCTATAAAAGAAGTGGACATTGGAACGTTGCGGTTTATACAGAACAAAACTTTTTCATTTTAAGCTTTTCTTAATGATATTGCATTTATTTATAAAAAATATTTTATTGCTTAATATTTATATAATATATATATATATATATTATAATCTAAAATTGATAAAATATTTGTGTAACTTAATTCACTCCTACTTATATTACATATAAATATAATAGTATGAGTTTATATAAGCCCACACTAATAAATTTATATAAAAATATGGAAGAGCCGCTGTAATTTAATGCACGATCCTTGCTCTAGAACATAATTTTAGACTTCACTTAATTTATTTAACAATTTATTTAAAAATTTATTTTATAAATAAAATGAATAACGATTTCACCTTTATTTAAGCTTTAGTTTTCATGTTTCTATTTATTCCAAATATTAAGTGGAACAATAGTTTTTTTTTTAAATTCCTGAAATGCTATTTTTTTCATGTACACAAAGAAGTAGAGATAAAACTCCGACCGGAAAAAATTGAGATAAAACAAATCAACAGCACAATAAAATGTATGTTACACCGGAAGCTTTCTAAAGTGCAACTGGAAATTTAAAAAAAGGAAAAGAAAAAAATATTAGTGTACATGACCGAGTCAACCTCAAATCTAATTAATTTTGACGAGTTAGGTCGGATTAAAGACAATAAAATTTAAAGAAACAAGTCATCGAATTATATAATTATGTTTTATGATATTTAATATTAATTATATTTTTTAAAAGTAAAAACTAATGATTTTTTGGATATTTTTAACAATACAAAATATTTTATTTTAATATATTTAAATTTTAAAATATCAACTTTAAGCCAATCAAATTAGTCTAATTCAGGTCGAGTTATTAGATCGATTTAGATTAATTTTGATTTAAAAAATTAAGACTCATTCAGTTTACTAATGATCAAATTATGTTTAGAATAATTTTAGTTTAACTTTTTAAATTAAATCGACATAATTAAAATTAGATTGGATCGAATTACCGAGTTCGTTCATGAATATCCTAAAAAGAAAAGAAAAGAAAAAAAAATTGAGTTAGCTCATAAGAAGGAATGGTAAGAAGGCTCACAAGTGCACAAGCTCCACCAGCTGCTGGATTTCTCCGAACAGGATGCCTTTGATGCCCACTCCAGATAATACACTGTACATGCAAATTTATATTATTATAATAGATTATAGAGTATACTTAATAATAATTTAAATTGTCAAATTCCATTTTGATTGTCTGATATAAATTTCTTAAAAGATATTTAAAATTTTAAATTTAATTGCATATTATCAAAATTAAATCTGACGATATAATTCATCGCTAATAAATTTATTTAGTAAAATTGTTAAGTAGGATTTCTTCTCTTTTATTATAATATATAACATTCCTAAGAGAAATTAGCCAAAAAAATTCTCACATGCCAGTGACGTGAGAATTGGAGCAAATAATTCCAACCCATTTACTGCCACAAGGATCTGAGCCAATCCAGTTCTTTGGAACACACTGCCAATTGCTTGCCAACCCTCTTAGAGCAGCAACTATTCAACACAGAGAAAAAAATAAAGAATTACAAGATCCAACTTTGATGTTACTAATTATATTTTAGCACTCGATTTCCAGAAATATATGAATCAGAAGTAAGAAAAAGAACATATGGAAATAGAACAGGAATGAGCTACCTTCTTCTTGAATTGTATCTGCCAAAATGGGTGAAGTCCACAAAGCAAGAGCCAGCAAGAACACCAAGAATTCAATCTTAGGTCCTCTCAGAGAGAAGGCATGCAAGGGAATGAGAGCTACCTCCATGCAGGCCTAGTAGAAAGCTTCAAGCCTTGTCTTTTGTCAACTACATGTGGAAGTTATATATGCTTTCCCTCTCAAAAGTAAAAATAAAAAAACTATTTTTGGTTGATTTTGAAGCTTTTTACAATTCTGACCATTTGCTGTTTTGCTCCAAGGATAAATAATAATGTAAGCCAAAATCCGTCTAGAGACAATGAAGAAATGTTGTTCTCATAGGGCTTTCATTTTAATTGCAATTAATACTCGTTGACCATATTGACATATCAACTGACTTCAAGTCTTTAGTCTATAGATAGTATTAAAAATATAGATTATAACGATGAGAGTTTTTTTTAATAATGTAAACTTTTCGAATTTATATATTAGTTAGCTCATCTAATTTAAATAAAAAAAGAAATGTGTAGCGCACTTGTACATAAAGTAGTGACACTTTCTGTACAAATAAACAGTGATCAATTTTTTTTTACAAAAAATGACGTTGCTTTCTGATGCACTACATGCACTACATTAAAAATGTGCTACATTAAAAAGTGCCATATTTAAATAATATGAAAGTAAGTCAAGAGGTGTGAATGATGGATTTTTTATTAAAAAATATTCTCATATAGTATATTGTGCTAAGTTGTGAGCACATGACCAAGAGTATTAAGAATATAAATGCAATTATTAATATATTTCTAATAGCTTAGTTTTATTGAAGAGATATAAGAAACCAATTGGAAGATTGCATTCTTTTTCTTTTGAAGCCTATTTGTGGAGGTAAAAGTGGAAGTATATTCTAACATAGATATACATATTCATGTGTATTTATTTATGTGTGCATGTATGTGTGAGTGTATGTTTTTAATGAGGTATTTTAAAATAGCCTCTCCCAACAAGTATTACAAGAAAAGCCTATGGCCTCAATGAATGCACCAATTTAATTAGTTTACAAATTATCACACTAGATCTTTTTTTTTTGGTTTCGTAAGATTATTATTTTATAATATAAACTAGAAGTCCATGAAAAATTTTAAAAAAGTGTTAACTAATTATGCAATTAATAGAGTATTTGTCAAGAGTTGATGTTTGAATGTTTCAGCATTTTGAGTGCATCACCATTTTGTAACAAGAGTGATAGTGAACAGTTTCATGCAAGTAACCTTTTAGGCAGGCAATTACTGATTTTGAATAAATATCCTTTAGTGAGTAGGCCACTAACAAATGGATGCTGTCTTGATGTATTAACGACGATAAAGATGTGTAATAATTAATAGATGCAGTCATGAATTGGTGCATGATTGAGATCAAATTGCAGATACAAGGTGTTCTTACTGGACAGTACCTAGAAAATCCAAAAACTGCGTGCTATATCCTCCTAAACTTTAGCTTAAGAATATTTCTAACCACTCATAATGGCATGGAATATAGTTTTATCAATTTTTTAGGCCACTATATAAATGTGAGTATTGGGAGGATGCATCAGTTTCCTAACTAAGAAGTGGTCTTGAGGCTTCCTAAAGAGAAGTCATGAAACTGAAATTTGAAAAATGTCCTTGTTGCGAGATGATTTTATTTTATAACTCAATCATGAGAAACTAAATTAATCAACATTCATCTGGCTTTTGTATATCATAGTTCACATTCAAGAAAAACAACTAGATTAGATGTTTGTACAAGGGAGAGAAGTAATATATTGATGAAAGCTACTGCATCCAATTTGGACTACAAATTTATTTATAAATACTATTACCATCATTTGGCAAAATATGCTTATCATGATTGGTCAATATCTTGAATGCTCGCTAATCAAAACCCTACCCACTTGTCAAAATGTTATGCACAAATAAGGATAATTATTCACCCAGAGAGAAGCAAATTCCTATATACAAATAGATTCATGACCAAATGGAGCAACGCTACTGTTATGAGATGATTCTAACAGCACAGGGGTTGCAGTAGACAGTTGTGAGAGTGCAAACACTCCTATCACTATAATGGCAATGCAAATGATCACCTGTAAAAAATCATACAGTTTACATTAGGAATGTCCAAGTAAATGGAATGCATTAGAATGTAATTTATATTAGGAAGTAGCAACTTCTGAATACATTAAACTTTGACAACCAAAAAATGGAGTCCATACACAATTTTGGGACTCTCCTGCATCCTGCTAAAGCATATGGATTGCGCGAAATGAGCCACAATCTACAATATTGACTTGTAAGAAGAGAAACTGGTTATTGTCGCATTTCCATCATTATACTCCACCTGCTCGAGTTGTAGAAATTATCAGAGCATAAATTTGACAAGTAGTCACTTGGGATCTAATCTGGGAGAAGGTCTTGCACCACTGTAATCGAAGGAGTCATTGCCATATGGATGACGAGGACTCTTGCTTGACCCTGCATAGCTCAGTGAGGTTGATGGAGAGTCAACATCTGGATTCAAGCCAGCCAACTGAATAATGCTCTCGATCTCTTTTACTGCCTCACTCATAGTGGGTCTGCCAGCTCCCAATTCTTCTACACATTGCATTGCCAAGTCGACGTATCTCTCAAATCCGCGAAGGCTGGTGTGCAGCCCAAGTGCAGGATCAAGAAGCTCGTGAAGGCTATACATGTCCTTTGTTCGGTCCATTATAGTCCTTACCTCTCTAACAACATAGCGTCCATGCTCCAGAGGTTTCCGTGCAGTTAGCATCTCCAGTAATAAAACACCAAAGCTATACACATCACTCTTCTCAGTCAATTGCTCAGTCGTGAAGTATTCAGGATCCAAGTATCCCTGCATTGCAGTAAAAGAAATAAGAAATAAGTGCGGAAGGATAAAAGTTTTGACTAAAGTTGTACCTTAGAATTTCCCTTAACTGCTTAAGCTTGCAAAAATAAGCAACCTATCAAAAGTTTTATGATGGCACTGCTCCAGTGTTTGTTTCACAGAAGATTCTGTTAGACATTCTTCTGCTGAACTTAATGTACATGTCAATATGAAGTTTACTCTTGCAGAGCAGCTTACTTTTTTTAGAATAGGTCGTCTCAAATTGTTATTATGAGTTTCAAATAATCATGCAACCTACAAGAATTTCTTCTTCCTTAAATTCAGAAATCTTCTCTTTCTAATGCACAACGGAAATGATTGAATTGAAGCCAGAAATGCACTAACCATTGTCCCTTTTACTTGTGTGCTAACATGAGCCTTTGTATCATCCCCTAGGAGCTTGGATAGTCCAAAATCAGAAACTTTTGCATTCAAATGATCATCAAGAAGAATATTGCTAGATTTGATATCTCTGTGCACTATTGGAGGAGTTGCAAGCTCATGCAGGTAGGCAAGACCTCTAGCTGCACCAAGGGCAACTCGAAGTCTCTTTTTCCAGTCTAAATGTACTCCAGATGTTCCTGCATATTATAAAACAATGGACATAATCAGAAGATATAAATGTTTTTTTATAAAGCTGATCAACTACATGAAGCACTGTGAAAATGTTTATGGCTCTGTCGTATCACCTCACATATGATACACATCAACTCACATGAGAAACAGAAAGTCGACATCAGGTGACTCCATGGAAGCCACATATGCAAGGACCACATTTTGATTGGAATGCTCACTAAATTAAGCCTTATATGAGCTACAGGATGATTACACCTCTTGTATGTTCATCCTCTTTCACCCTAAAGAAATCTTATGAGTTGACATATGTCTCATTACTGATTTGCATATTCTTTTTTAAAGAGTTTATTTTTCATGATTGAGTAAGAGAGAATTGACAATGAAAAGAAAAGAAAATCAAGTACCTAAAAGACTTTCTCTCAGTGTCCCATTTGGAACATACTCATATACCAGTATCTGTTCACCTTGGTCAAAACAAAATCCAACAAGAGAAACAAGGTTCTTATGGTGAACTCTTGAAAGCAGCTCTATCTCAGTATTAAATTCAATCGTGCCCTGTGTAGACCACTTTTGTGCCCTTTTGACTGCAATAAGTTGGCCATCGCTAAGTCTTCCTCTATAAACCTGTCAAGTGTATTTTCAACTGTTATGAGGTAGAACTACCACGAAACTAGCATACACAAAAGTATGTACCTTTCCATATCCACCATTTCCAATTTCATTAGCTTCTGAGAAGTTATTAGTGCATTTCTTTAGCTCATCGAAAGAAAAGTTTCTTGCTCCTTTTAGCTTTGGAATGCTGCCACTGCTTTTAGTGGCATCCCAAGATCCTAATTTTGAAAATACAAAAACTTATCATTACAAAAAAAGAAACAACTCTATAATTGACAATAAATGACACATGCAATCATGGAATCTCACCGAAGGACTGGCTTTTCTCTACAGCCTTCTTGGCTTTTCTTTTTTGTCTCACAGCAAAAACTGCAAAACCAATACCTACTAGAAGAAGAGCTGCTGCACCAACAGATGCCCCAATTATCACAGGCATGTGGTGTGGATTTGAACTTGTTGCACCACCCACTGTATAAAACATCATGAACATTAAGTAAAATAGGATTTCACCTGAGCATTTTAAGATGATAGAGCTGGAACCAGGTTACCATGAATGGTGGAATATTTTTGTCCTAGGAAGTAATATGGCCCAAAATATGATGGAGGCTTGAAAGTTTGGTTGCTAAGAGTGAATCCAAGTCTCAAGACATCTAAATCATCAAAATAATGTTTGCCGCTGGGAAATACTTCCAGAGTCATTTCTAGATTGTCATTAGCATCCACAAATGAATTACTAAGAGATATGGAGTCAACAGGAATTTGATTCTTTAGAAATGAATCCTTCAGCTTCGTTTCCAGTATTTGGTAAGTTGTACTGTTCTGAAGATCTGAAAAAGAAGGGGATCTGAAATACAAAGTACCCATATATGGATATGCACAATAACAGTTCGGACTGAGATTTTGATCTGAAGGACAAGGAATTGGCAGACAATTCGTTGGCGTTGAATATGGAATTGGAGGTTGCCGTGCAGGTGTGCAGTAAGGTATTCCTCCTTGTCTACAGATGGGATTACCTACAAGTCTGAAAGAAGATATATATAGTTTTTAACCAGAAAGAAACAATCATTACAGTATGAATAAAATATCCACATGCTATTAAAAACGAATATAACAGTTAATGATATATGTTTTTATATTTATTGACAATAGTAGGTTTATCAAACAATATCTTTTAGCAGATGTCTATAGAAACAAATATTATATGACATTGTGTAATGCATGAGGAAAAATCTTCAAAATGTCGTACATGATTTGTTGTGTGAATCCGCCTCCTAAGGTAATTGTACTTATATTATTGTCCTGTAAGTCAACAAGCTTTAGCTGACTGCTGTATTGGGAGCCAATGTCTAAACTGCCATTGAAACTATTACTCTTCAGCTTCCTGAACCAATCAAGCTTCTATCAGTAAAGGGACAAATCAAAATCAGTAAAGAGAAAATATCAAAGGCAGTAAAGAGACAAATCAAAATTGTTCTTCAGAACGTACAATTGAAGATATGCATCACAGAAAGTGTAAATGAGGATCATATCATCTTTGATTCTATGCAACACATGCGCACATGGAAACAATCATATACATCCAGATGCACTAGGACATGCAAAAAATTCTGGAAGACAATCAGATGTATAAGTGCACTTATTTAGGAGGTTTGATGCAAGAAATAGCTAGAAGAGGGAGAGAGAGAGAATGAAACAATTATTCAACATTTGTACTCACGCAATCTGCAATGGTGAATTGCTGAACAGAGCCTGCGGAATCTGCCCCCTAATTCTCAGTTCTTCCAGGTATCTGCAGCAAAAAAGTGGAATTTCTTTAAAAAAATGTTTTTTTCTTAAAACATAATTTCAGACATTACAATGATCAGTTTCACACAAGTTTTTATGAAGATTTTTTTTTTTGAGAGGCTGTTTATGAAGATGTTGATGTTCTCATATCACGCAACGACCCTTTTTAAGCAATATCATAGGAACTGAACAAGAAAAACGTACAACGGTGCTAACATATGAATCATATATTTTGCATATATACATATCAGTTTCTATGTGGCCGTACCTTAGAGTATCTATATACATGTGTGGATTTTGTGTATATACGAACATTTTTAAACTGTAAATACTTATGTGAATAGCGATTCTTTGCTCTAGAATAATCCTTTTGCAGTGTTGCCCTTTGTTCAGATATATGCCGAGGAGGAGCTGATATCCAGATTCCACATAACACTGAAGCCTCATGCATATGAGGTGACTTCAGTGGTAAAGTTTCTATGTTCATGGCGAAAATCATTCGGCACTTTATTGTGATTGAATTGTAAAGAAGCCATAAATCACTTATTGTGAAAAAGGCACTTCATATACAAGGTCTTTATAACGTAAAATACTGTATGTAAACAAATGAAAATCAGTAAATTTATTACGATTGTATCTCATTTTCTTGGAATTCTCTTTTGAAGAAATAGTAGATTTCCATTAACCAAAAAATGTAGAAGTCTGGGTTAATCCAATCATTTTTTACAGGTATGGCAAATTAACTTTATTAAAATTGCTGCAAACTTCAAAAAAAATTAAAGCCCTCACATGAACCAAGAGATTGGCAGAAACTTTTGAGTTTTGAATAGTTCCTTTAAAGTTAGTAACAACTTCATACTTGTTGCTAATATATTTTTTAGGAAAAAATGGAGGTGCTCCCTAGTTAAGTAGGGAGCACCGTGCTACCTATATTTTCAACTGTAGGATGCTTAATCTATGGTAGATAGATCTAGGAGAGAGAAAGAAAGTAGGAGGAAGAAAATTCAACATCCACCGTAGATTTAACATCTTATGGTTGAAGATGTAGGTAACATGGTGCTCCCTACTTAACTAGGGAGCACCTACATTGAACCCTATATTTTATGACTTCAACATATAATGCAGAAATAATATTATGCATGCAAAATGAGAGATATTACAGTGATGTTAAAGACAGTAATGTGGAGAACCATGGTGGGACATCTGAGGGATCAAAGGTGTTATTGCTCATGTCCCTGCAAAAAACAGCAGTCTGATCACTTAAAAGGCAATTGATCATAATTGTATGCAACAACTTTTTTTCGCATGTACAAATCAGTATGTTATGAGAGAATTAATCAATTAAAGTTCTTGAAAATGAGTCATTATGTGGGAACTTGAGGAACTATAAACATACAAGAGATGATAATACAAGATGGTTAATTTTAAATGAAAACAGCAATTTCTAAATTTTGTTTCTCAAATCAAATAGACGTTAATCAGAGGTCATATATGCTTACACAAAGCTAAGAGCATTCATCCCTGTAAGGTTCGGCAAAGGACCAGTCAATCGATTGTTGGCTAGATGCCTGAGATCATAGGCCACATAAGGAAAAGGCTGATGTGGAGATAAAGTTACAAAAAAACATAATTTGTCGACCAAAAATCTGAATAAATGACTCACAGTTCTGCAATTTTAGTAAGATTATTAAGGTTAGATGGAACAGCTCCAGTTAATGTGTTGTTGTCCAAGCGCCTGTCAAGTAGTGATATTCAGTTAGAAATTTACAAATCCTCCACATTGTGATCCTCTTTTTATGAGCAAAATAAATAAATACTTACAGAACCTCTAGAGTTTGAACAAGCCCTAATGTGGAAGGAATGCTTCCTGAAAGTTTGTTGTTGTCAAACAAGCTGAGCAAATAAAAAGTTCTTAAATGAATCTCCAAAAATTTTATCTAAAAAATATTTGAATAAATGAATTATGACAGAAAGAATTGCAGAATATTACACATGTATCAATTGCATGTCTGAACTGAAAAGTTTACTTGGGATGGTTCCAGAGAGTTGATTCACACCAAAGTGGCTGAAATTCATCCACACATGATTAAAAAAAATTGTATTGGTGTAAGATTCAATAATCATAAGTTAGAACTAACAAATTACAATACATACAAATGTTTAGTATGTTTCAATAAATCCAGTCCAGGATTATTGCTATCAGAGACTGGGATTGGTCCTGTAAGGTGGTTATCGGCCAAATCGAGCCAATATAATTTGGACAGATTGCCAATGGTTGAAGGAATTCTTCCAGTAAAGCCATTCGAGTTTAAGGATCTGCAAACAGGAACTTTGCTGAACAACATAAAGAAATGTGGGCTGTCTACATTTATTCGAAATATCTTACAGAAATATTTATTGCATATCCAGCTGAAAACAATAACATGATAAGTTGCAATAGAGAAAAAAATAAGGAAAGCAATAGAATGTCATGGAAACCAAGTTTTTTTTTTCCGATGGAAAAAATTGAGAAATAAAAAATAGAAGTATAACCATCTTGTGCACTCTATGATCACCTGAACTCCTGAACAACTCCTCTATAAGTAGCAACATTTTAAGTTTGTCAAATCTTTTAAATAACTTATAGGCGACCTAGCTCATTCCATCCTGTTTACAAGAACACAATGGAACAGGTATGAAATCATAGAATCAACTTAAAAACTCTTTTTTCGACGGTGTAATTTGAACAAACAACAACAACAACAAAGCCTTATCCCACTAGGTGGGGTCGGCTATATGTGTTCTTGTAAACAATGCCATAAAATGAAAAGTAAAAAATGAGATCACAATTTTCAAACCACTTGGACAGTCTCATCAGTCACCAAGCAGAGAATACTTTGAGATACTGTTTCTTGAAGTGAACCCATAAAACATCAAACTCTGAAAGCACAGTCTAAGGTCTTACATCTACTAATCCCCTACAATATGTTATATTCCTTATTTCAACTTCCAATGTTCTCAATTCTCGAGGTTCACATTTGAAATGACGGAATCATGCTTAAAGTATATCCAAGTCATGTTAATTCACAGAAGGAAGTTATCATGTTAATTCGCAGAAGGAAGTTATCTCACTCCATTTATTTGGGTACAAAGTTCTCTCTCTCCTTTATATTCATATAATGTACTAGAGAGAAAGTAAATGTTTGTTTGATTCTGATATAAGTATTCAGATTACTGTTAAAAGATGACTTCTTGCAGTTAATACATACAAAAGAAAATATGCACGTCATTGGTGACTTGTGTAACTTACAGAAAAATCAGGTTGGAAAGAGATCCTATCTCAGCTGGTATTTCACCAGAAAAACTGCACCCAACAAGGATCCTAGAAGGAATTCAAAAAAAGAATGTAATTCAGAGCTCTATTTTCTAATGCAACACCAGCATACTCTACGCAAGACATACAAATTTGCAAGTTTGCTCAATTTCCCAATTGATGCTGGAAGTCCTCCATTCAAACCTTTATTATAAGAAAGATCCCTGCATGTGATATTATACTTTCAGGAGAATAAAGAAAGATCCAAGAGCATCTCAGATATAGAGAGAGAAATCCAAAAGAGAAATATGCATTAAAAGTTCACATTAGCAGCATAGTAAAGAAAAAATGACAGTAGAGAAACTCACAATGCCTGCAACTCAGTCATAAACTGGATATCACCAGACAGTGTGCCTTCTAGTCCTAAGCTGGACAGTGTTCTGAAGAATAAGACCATGGAATTGTCATGTAAAACACATTACATCAACCGGTAAACCGTGACATGTATTGGACTATGATTTTCTCTAGTTACTCACACGGAGGTAATACGTGAACTGTTACAAGTGATTCCAACCCAATTGTCACCACAAGGATCTGAACCTTTCCAGTTGGAGGGAGTATTCTTCCACAGAGAGGAAAGCCCACTCAGAGCAGCAGCTGCATGGAAAAGGTAGATTTAAATCAGAAGACGAATTTCATTGTAATTTAAACTAATGTTACGTCTCTTAAAAAAAATTATGCTAGTCATCCATCATATTTCATGAAGCCAATGAGGAATAAAAGATACTATTTCCTCTCAAAAAGAAAAAAATACAAGATAACAATCACTGTCAAAGTCTTCATATATCACTTTCTTAACTTGGCCTTAACATCAATTATTTCTTGGATGCTGAAAGGAAAAAAAATGTGGCATCGCTACTAATAAGCATATAAATAAGTTTCATAGAAAAACATACAAGTAGTTCAAAGATATTTCATCAGCTGTCAATTAAGTTGCCTTTTACCCAGGTGATTGATAGGTTTCACAATTGAGAAACTTCATTTGGTATGCAATTCATCGCACCCCAAATTTAACAATTGCTAATAAAAGATCCATGAAAAGAAGTACATACAAGATAGATGGTGATACAAGGTTTTAAGGCAATAATCATGTTTCAAGTTCATCTATAGATCTGAAGACAGGTCAAGTTCCAACAAAGTTCTTCATAAGTAGAAGAAGTACCAATCCTTGTTTGATGATTTAAAAACAAACAGCAATCTTATAACACATATCTGAGAAAAAGGCATCCCAAGCTCTAATGATCTACACTAACCCCAACTATCAGATGTATGATAATATGTTTTGAGTTGGTGAAAGAGACGTGAGAACAAGTTCTAGCATACCATCTTGAGAATTAGTTTCTGCAAGTACGGTGAGAATTTGAATAAAGAAACTCAGGAAGAAGTATCCTTGGACTGGTAGTTTCCTGCTCCAATCACCATGTCTACTGATGGATGCTGATCCCATTTCTATCAGAGCGCCAAGGCAAACAATCTCCTTTGATAAACCTTACATGAATTCTTTAGGTAAGCACGGACGAGGTTTTGCTGCAAACAAGATGCAAAATTTGGCCTATGAACTCTCTGGTCTTTTAAGTAAATTCTAGATTGTGACTTGCAAAGAATAAGACAGAGTATATGCATTGCAATTTCACGAATAGACAATTTAGAGGCGATTCGGAAGTTAGGTTAGGAGATGATATAATTTCTCAAGTGACAAAGTTTAAATATTTGGGATCAATTATAAGACAAGATGGGGAGATTGATGATGATGTTAACCATAGAATTCAAGCTGGTTGGTGTAAGTGGAGGAAGGCTACTGGAGTCCTTTGTGATAGGAAAGTACCCCATAAGGTTAAAGGGAAATTCTACCGCACTGCTATAAGACCAGCAGTGTTATATGGTATATTAGCGAGAAGCTGGTAGAAAATCGTTTGAGGTGGTTTGGTCATGTCCAGAGAAGGCCATTAGATGCGCCAGTAAGGAGGGTAGAGCAAACAATCTGGAGTCCGATTAAAAGAGGGAGAGGGAGACCAAAGCGAACACTTGACGAGCTAATAGAACGAGATCTATTAACGAATAATATACCAAAAAATTTGGTTACTGATAGAGCGCAATGGCGTCGTATGATCCATGTAGCCGACCCCACCTAGTGGGATAAGGCTTTGTTGTTGTTGTTGTTGTTGTGACTTGCAAAGAATAAGACTATCAGATGCCTAATAGTGTTAAGAAACAGAAAAAATATGTTTTAATTGATGACAAGTTGGCATTTTAGATATGCAATTATAAATTCTACTCCAATGTGGGTGTGTGGCCACCATAAGCCTTTGGTAGGGACAATATACAATTCCTATTTATCATATTGTTTTAAACATACAATGTGAAATATTTCCTGAATCATAATTCAGGAATACTATGTCAAGTTTTTCTTCTTTTATTTGAGAGAGAGAGAGAGAGAGAGAGAGAGAGTACAATTTCAAGTTTACTAACAATAATTGCATGTCTAAGCTGCATGTTGTCATCAATTAAAATGCATTCTTGTGTTTCTTAATTTGCATCCCTATCATTCTTACCAGACCAACATCTAGGGTGATCAGTCGTTCATGACAGCTGCAAGAATAATTTCAAATCTTGTTTACTTCAGCATCTTCACTCCCATCATGAATTAAACTGTTTAACCAACCACTGCAATATGCTTAAGAATAAAAAGTCATAAAGTTCTTAAATTTAGTAAAATTCGTTCAGTTATACCTGCAATCATGAAGTCATAGATAGTCATTGTCACTTTGCATACATCCAGAGATCAGATGATGTTTAAAGACGCATTTATCCTATAATTGTTTATTCTACATATCATATGGGCAGAAAAAGGTACAAGTGGTAGCTAAGCATAAATGCATAATTAAGCAATAATATTTCTAAAAGAAGACATACAAAAGAAACTAGCCAACACAAAAAATTCTTACTTGCATCAAAAATTAGTTGGAGTTACTTTTCAAGTATTTTGCTAAAGAACTTACAGCTATGGACAAGCTTGACAGGCGCATGAAAAACTTCACATTATTCTTAAATTCAAAAATGGCCAACCTTCATGACAATATTTCAGAAATCTTCGCTATAAACCATAAAGTTTAATAATACAATAGTCCACTCCAAGATGAATCATTATAAATAAAAAATCCCAGCTAAGACAATATGGATTTGTTTTACAGTTCAAGGTCAAGATGCTGTTAATAGCAATAGGTATAAAGTGGTCCAACTTGGAACTAATTTAAATATATCCTATGAACATAATTGAGTCTTCCATTAGAAAAATAAACATATGAGACAAATAAGCACATAAGAAACAAAAAACTGCTGACAAGAACAAGATTATAGATCATCGAGGTTTCATATGAATGAAATGCCAACTTGCGCTACAGAAAGTCAACTTATTCACAGCAATGCAGAGACATCGAGGGTTTTATGCCCCACTATGATGGTCTTAACATGCCAAATTTCTCAACAGCTGCAATAATCTATCACTCTTAGGAACACAGGAAGCAGTTCTGCATCGGTATTTTCAATGTTTTGGTACATGTGAGATGACAGGGTGGACACCCTTTTCTGCTAGTTGTACCCTCAACTCCCCAACCTCCCAATTGCAATAAGGACTCATCCATGACTCCAAATAATTTATGTGCAATTGGATATTCATGTTCATTATGGTCATACAAGAAAATATAACCTTTGGTAATTCAAATCAAGTAAGATGAACAAAAAAAGAACAATCATATCATTGCACCCAAAAGGAAAAAGAAGAACAAGCAACAATACCAGTTATTCAAGTAGAACAAATAGAAATTCCATTCATCTTCATCCCGTTCTGATAAGAATAAACTCCACACTCATATTAGAAGAAAAAACTCTCAGATATTTTCTTCATTTTGTATTTTACTATTCAAATTATCATTACAATTAAAAATTTAGCTAATGCTCCACCCTTCACATCGCCAAATAAACCACAAATGACAAAGAAGGCAACAAAACAAAATGTGGTTCATTCAAGTAACATGTTTTCAGCATTCCTAAAGAGAAATCACAACATGGACTTCTTGAGAGTGTTTCAGTGTTCGATCTACAAACTAGATTGGTCAAGTTCATTAAGTTTCTATCTACCACGGCTAACGCTAGGACAACCAAAATGAATGAAACCTTCTTAATGATAAGTAAACAAGAAAGCATGTACCCTCCAAAAGGAAAAAGATCGAATCTTTTTTTTTTTTTCTAAAGATTCATAAAATTCAAAACCACCAAATTGATTAATACGCAAATTTTCCCTGCTGTCTGAAAAAGCTAAAGAAATTTGAAACTTTTTGTCATGGTAAAACATGTTCTTTGACTGCATAAATCTTCTCGCTGAAAGAAAAGAGATATATACTTCCTTAACAAATTCGTATGATTGGACTCTCATTGAATGCAAAAAGAAAAAAAAAAAAGCTTCTTTCTTCTCAAACTTATGCCATTTGGAATCACCAAAGCATCAGAAAGAGGAAACAGGACAACAATTCAATAGGAAACTGTGCTTTCTGCAGCAATCGACGAATTGATTTAACAATTTGGGGATGAAGAATAGAATGCAGTGCTTTGGAAGCGAAACGAGAGGAGAGAGCTACGGCACGTGATCTACACGTAATTGGAGAGTTTGGACGTTGAATTTTAGGAGGCGTTTACTGTATTTATCTGGTAATAAGATTATCACCTATTAAATTACTAGTAATATATATTACACTGTTTACTATATATAAGTAATCATATATAAGTAATCCAAGTGATAATTCATATTATCATATTTACTTATATAGATAATTAATTAATAATATACATTATTTTACTAAAATACCCTTCATAAATATTATTAAGTTAAACATTTTGTATTATTGAATTAAAATTTATCAACTTAAATTATAAACTCACAAATTAATGAATTTAAGTAATTAATACTCTTCAAATTAAAATAATAATAATAAAATAATATTTATGATTAATAATAATAATTTATAAAAATACTAGTCTAATTAATAATACTTATAAATAACAATTAGTGTTATATTTTAATTCATAATATGATCACAATAATAAAATATTATTTAAATAATATTTATTATGGTCATTATTTTATATTATTATTATTATTATTATTATTATTTGTGTTGTTGCTATTATTATATGATGATTTATTATTGTGTTATGTTTTATTTATAAAAAAATTAAAATGATGACTAGGGAAATTAATATAAATAAGATTACCACTTGGGTAATGTGGATAAAATAGCTAAACATGGTAATCTGGTGGGCCCGGATAATTTTAAGTTTAGATTATCAATAATCTACAAAGATTATCGGGAGGGAAACCTCCCTTAGTTATGCAATAATACGTATAAGAATAGAACGATTATACATTAATTACTTTTGTGATAATAATTTTAATTAACATTATGAACATCAGATAGTTCGATGATCATTATTAATCCAATCCAATCAAATTATTATAAAATTAACTGAATGATTATTTAATTTGAATTTCTCACTACTACAACACATTATCAATATAATTAAGATAACACTCATAAAAAATATCTTTTTGAAATACTAGTAGAGTGAAATATATTTTAAAAAAATTATTCATTCAATTGAACTTTTAAAGTTTTCATATTTTATAAAAATAATATTATTCATCATCTTCTCGATTTTTTAAAATAATTTACGGAACATATAATTTGTCCAAGCTCATTTTTATGTTTACTCTTTTACTTGTATAAAATAATATGTCATTTAAATTCAAATTGTTAAGAGTATTTTAATAATATTTTAATATTTTAAATTTTCAGTACTTATCAAATATTATAATGTGATGTTATTGATAATTATAAAGTGATAATGTATTTCGGTGATAGTATAAATGATCAATCAAAAAACATGTCAAACGACCCTTATGAGTTAAATTTAAATATTATGAATCATCTCTCTATCTAATAGTTGTCATCATTTTATTTTACTCCTTCGCAGTTTCATGAATATACTGTCTTATCAAGTCAAAATATTGTTTTAGAAAATAATTTCGTAAAAAATATCTAATAATTAACTTTAAGTTCGGAAATCAAGCAGTGGATTACACAATCCGATTTGATATATAAAAATGTTCATGACAAAAAGATGACAAAAAATAAATAAGTTTTACATGTTTAATTTTTCATCTAAGATTGTTTTGTCTTTCAAAGGGACAATGACAATGTAGTCCTCACTTGAATGTTGTCACTGTTTATTATCAACTTTCATATTGATGCACATCTATACTTCAGCATGATTTAAGATGATAAAGGTGCATCTGGCTGTCTATTAGGTAGCGCAGCTTGGAAAGCAGGATGCTCCATATATGCTTCATTCAATCTGGCTAGTGTTGGATAAAGAGTCTGTAAAAGGAAAAAAAAACATAATCTATGAGAGTTCTTCAATCGACAAACATAATCTATGAGAATTCTTCAATCGACTCATGTTATGAATTCAGGCAAAGAGATATATGATTCGTGTAAAATTAGAAACTTTCAACATTAGCCAGATTTATCATGATTCTAGATGTAAACTCAAATTAATTAAATTTAACATGATTCTAGAATGAGAAATTTTCAAAACCAATTCAGTTCAGGATGGACCCAAGTAGTGATTGAAAGGCTATTACATTTAGTCGAAAGCCTGCCAATGCATAAAGGTTCCATTTCGAGCGAGAGCAGAACAACTACAAGTGTAATAGGAGCATCTGTTGAAAAAAAGATCACCCTAAGATGATCACATAGCCATTGAGAACGAATCTCAATCTTCCTGACTTGCTCCTACCAGGAGGGAGGGAGAGTGGGGGTGGGTGAGGAGATGTCTCTATAATATGCCCTGTCATAGTTAAAGTAAGACTTTTATTTAAATTTGCAATATGATGGACTGGATAATATAATATTTCATGATATTTATTTACTTATTTTTATCAGCAATTTTCAGTTACACTTATTTCAGTATTATGTTACTATGGTCCCCTCACCGAGTTTAATCAACATGAAGTGAAGGTGATAATAAGCCCACAAAAAAACATTATTGGACAAATTTACCAGTCTTCATTCATGGGAACTTGATTGGTCCAATGCATTTAAGAAAAAACTAAAACAGTAATCAAAGAAGCAAAATTACCATATCAATCTGAAAACGATTTACTCCTCCATATATTTGGGGTGCCAGAAATACATCTGCCTGCATTTGGATAATAAATTAATAGGCCATGACTGAGATTTGCCACTATCATAAAAAAATGTAACCTAGTAACCATGTGGAAAAGTACATCCAGCCTACAGTACAGATGAATATTCTTGTTGCTAAAGTGATTCAGAAAAGAGTAATTTATAAGCATGTAACAAAAATGAAATAACCATATGCTTTAATAGACAAACCAGCTGAACATCGTCTCCTGTTGCATACTTTCCAGCACAGGCTACTAGTAGTTTCTCAATTGCTGAACCACAGGAAAAAGAAACAAAATCAGCATTTGTAAAGTTAAGCTACAACATTCACATCTAAAAACAGCAAACACGGCACTTGAAAGAAGAGCATCAGAGACGAGTTCTCATGTAATGCATACCATAGTATGAAAGAACAATCTTAGGGCAATGATCTGCATGCTAAGTGCATCAATGCTTCCTTAGAAGGACCTCAGTCTTTTATCTTGTCATAACTCAAAATATAGTTTTTAAACTTGGCGAGGTGCATTTATTTCTTACGAATCTTAACAAGCTGCTTATACAATATCACACTCGAGTCATCTAAGCAGAATGTCAAGAAAACATGAGAAGTTAATTCCTCTCGAAAGAAACATGCAAAGATAATGACACCCAAATAAGTTCCTATGTGCAAAAGCACAATCAAGTTTGAAAATATGACAGATCCATTTAAGGGTAAAAAAACAACAGATAGTTTAAGACTTATACAAACTATCAAAGTTTTACATGAAGTGAATACTGAATAAGATTGCATTGAGAAGATAGGAAAATAAGTGATATCATCTCTTGAATGCATCCAATAATGTTCCATGCAATATAAACAAGTGATATGGAAGCACGGAAAGAAAAGATACGTGCAAATGAAAAGGGCATAAAGAAGTAATGGAAGCACAGACATAAAAAATATATTCAAGGGAAAAGAGTAGGTCATCAGAAATAGAAGTGGTATGTCTCAACAAAGTTTAATGGTTGCATAAGGATTGGAGAGCAGGTATGAAGTTAGTTTAAATTCTCTTAAAAATTGGTGCAAAAGAAAATATCGATAAATACACCTCTGTGCATGTGTGTCAATAGACAACCATGTATGTAACGAGAAAAGGTAAGGACCGGAATGTTTTCTTCATCTTTCTTTTATTTCTGGGAGTAAGGAAAAACCAAAGTTGGGACCAACATAAGAATAAAACGACATAGTATTTATTGATTAGCACCAAAATATTAGAACAAAAACCACGAATAACCAGGAAACTGTATACATGGAGGTGTGATGGTTAATAGAGGTAAGTGCAAGACATCCATATCGGTTACATGTAATATACCTATCCGGCTGTTTTTTGCTCAATGTTTGGCCTGGTTTTGTGAACTCCTGATCCGTGTGGTTAGGAAGGTTGGGCACTTGGCAATTAGTTAGGAGAATTCTGATGTGTTCTTCGAATAATGGAATTTATAACTTTTAAAAGATATCAGATAAGTAATAAAATTTAAAAGAGCAAATGAACTTTTTGACTTGGTGAAAAATCTGTCCAATAGCATCCTTTTAGCACAAATTTCTCATTTCTACCCTAAGAAAACTCACTTTCTTGAAATTTCTTCCATGTGACTAGATGATCCTTGTAGCATTACATTTGAAGATTAATGCATTTATGAGAGACGTATACAATGCATATATTTGATGGAATAATGATAACATTTACTGAGAAAGCCAAACCTTCAAAACCCCTGTTGATATGATGTCTGGCCCATTTAACTTTCTCATCGGAATTGAACTTTTCCTCAATGAAATTCTGCATCAACAAGTCACCAAAAAGAACATTTACTTTTGAAATTGAACACTCCGAAGAACCAAAATACAAATGAAAGCATAAGAAATGTAAAGAAGAAAGGTGTGCCTTAAAACTTACCAGTACAGGAAGATTTTGAAGAGGTTGGATACTTGAACCAACAATGCTTGCCACCTGTTACAAGAAAAAATGAGAGTTACCAATAGTAGATTGCAAAGGACAGTATCCTAGCAAGAATGTAGAACAAGAAAAACTCTGATTTAAACAGAAAGTATAATAAAACCCCATGGAAAAAGTACTATTTTTAATGCAACGAAAAAGTACTTTAGAATACAAGAGAAAAATGGAACATACAGAAGCTCCAGCTACATGGTCTTGCATGCTTCCCAAATACTTTCCTAACCAGTGAAAAACATAATCCTACAGCAAATGTGAACTACACCGCTTGTAAGAGGCTATAAAATTGTCAAACAATCGACACTACTCGGCGAGAGGAATATATAGGCAGCTGCTTCCCAGAAGCTCAGCTCCACAAGACATCTGTTCTGATAGTGTACGCATTTGACGCTCACGCACATCGCTGAAAGTCAAGATTTTCGCATGGTTGCCGAGGCGGGGCAGAGTCCTGACCAAGGTATACAAGGCAAGATGGACAACACAGGTGGATTGCACATGCGTACTGTGTGCGTCGGCCGATGATGACATAGCACACTTATTCTTCACCTGCCCCATCGCTAGTGAGGTATGGCGGCGCATGGGATTCACAGGTGTGGACACATCGGGAGTGAACAGCTTCTGGGACTCCCTTGGCATGCGGGGCAGCACGGGGCGACAAGGGCTATGGGTAGGCATCATGGCCACAACATGGGCTATCTGGCTTCAACGCAACCGCGTGATTTTTGAGGGGGAGAGATGTTATATAGAAAATATTGTACACGACATATTTTTCCTACTTAGAGAGTGGGGATGGGGTTAGCACCTCGTGTGTTCCTTTTTTGTCTTTTTTGGGAGAGCCTTTTGGCATTGCTCTCCGTTACATATTTGTACATGTTCCATCTTTTGCATTAACACATGCGGGTGGCTACCAAATTGTATAGCCACCCTTCTTCCTTTGAAAAAAAAAATTGTCAAACAATCGCGAGAGAAATCTAAGCCAGAAGAAGCATGAAACCTGAACATTTCAGCAAGAACAAGTTTGATGTAATTGTTTTTCTTTGTTTTATATTACAGACTCTAATTTAGTTATATCTCACAGCCCATGTAGGTCCAAAACTTTCACCATTTTTGCAATTTCCAATTATTCCTATCACTAGAACTGCCAGTCATTCACAAATATCAGATGTGGCAGATGATTGTAAAGAAAAAAAAAGTAAAGATCACAATATATTGGAACCGAATTTAACTTATTCATCTTTTCAGCGGACAAAATTGTCTGTGCTCTCATAATTAGTTTGTTATCCAGCATGCAATAAATAGTAGTAGATAGAGTCAGCAGTGGATCTGGTAGCACACAACAACTAGAAAAAAAAAGTGCACAGATGAACAGGTGGATAACCTGCATTCCAGTTACCTGGATATTGAGGGCTTTCTTTTTCAGATCTTGTGGCAGCAATGGACATTGAGGATACTTGTCTTCTAAATACTGCACAATTCAAGGAAAAGTGTATCCAGCAGACAGTAAAAGAACCAAAATTGACTATCAATTGCAAATATATTACCAACACGATTGCAAGTGAATCAGAAACCACCACATCCCCATCGACAAGAGCCGGCACATACTTAATTGGATTAAGCTTCTCAAAATCTACAAGCAAAACCGATATTGAAAGTACAATGAGATGATTTTGAGCATAGTTCCATTTACACGTATGAGCTAATTTCTTATATATGCTTCATGGAAACTACTATTATGAAGTAATATGCAAAGTTCTATAGTCTTTGATGCATACAGAATCTAGCAGCACGACTGCCAAATTAACATTACAGGAGTAGTATAAAACTAAAAAAGATAAAAAATGGAGGAACAGATGATGCAATAACAGACCTGAATCGAACTGCTCGCCTTTCAGAAGATTCACAGCCTTGTACTCATACTCCAAACCTTCATTCCATGTTCCAAAAAGGAGACCAAACCCAGTTAAAAACTCATCACCGAGATCAATGGAAGAACAGAGATGGAACGGCTGCCGAAGTTGTTCTTCTGACCTTTGAGGTTGAGGGCGATGCGGGCGCGCTGGGAGCACGAGCTGCGCCAGTAGGAGTAGAGCACGAGCTTTCCGGGCTTCACATCGACCTGCAGAGACGAACACAAAAAGAAGTAAAGGGGATGGAGAATGCGAGAAGCTTTTGGGTAGGGAACGAAGCGAGCGGAGAAAGATGGGAGGAGGATCGAGAGATGAGACCTCGGCGTCGGTCGCCATGGCAGCGGTCGAGGGCGAGAGCTGATGGCTTCTGCTGCCTTCAGCTCAGTGGTCGGTCGCAACACGCAAGTCGGAAGACGGAGACGATGCTTTGGACATTTCACAAGTTATACCAACCAAGTCCACAGCTAATAAATAATAATCCTTTATTTTATTTTTGTTGGTCAATTAATAATAATTAAAGAAAAATAAGCTCTTGGTAAAATAATTAAAGAAAAATATTTTGTAATACCAATAAATGCGTACAACTTTTTATATAAAAAACATAAAGAGTATTTAAATATATATAAATATGAGCAATTGAATGATGGATAAAATATTCTACTCAGGTACACTTCTATTCATATAATATATAAATATGGTAGTGGGAGTTTTTATGCTCATAAATTTATGTTAGGTGAAAATATAAAAAAAAATGAGTTGATGTAATTTACAGCGTGATACATTTCTTATCCTATTAAATTATATGAATTTATATCTTAAATATGAAATTGAAATTTTTTTTCCAAATTTTTTTTTATACAATTCTTTTCATAATCATGATTAGAGTCTTTTTAGCTCAAAATATAAAAGAACAAAACAAATCTTTGAAATATACAGTATTTTTTTTTTACAAAGGTAGGGCTATCCTCTTCGTCAAATATGATATTGAAGCATATGAAAAACAATAGTAACCTTTAAGTCAAACATGGCAAAATGTCTTATAGGTTAAAGGCTTGCTAATTATTTCTTTGTAGGTAAAAGTTTTCTTAATTTTACACGTAATTGATATATGGAATAAAATTTGTAATGTAAGAATATCCCCAAATCATTGCGTATATGTGCCACCTAAACATATGGTATGATGGTATCATTATCGCTTATCACCTACTTACCTCTTATCACCTTTCTTCTTTCTATCTATTCCTTATTTAAAATATTATTTTCAATTTCTTATCTCTAAAATATTTTTTTTCGTACAAAGTAATAAGACTAGGTCTTTATTAATATTAAATTTTATTATTTTTTATAATTTGAAAAGTTTCTTTGTTAACATGTTGCACATTTTAATTAAAATTTATTTATAAACATTATTAGAATGAGTTCGAAATAAAATGGAAAATTATGTTACCTTTAATGGGGTGTCTTTTTAAATTTGTGTCTCTTCGTTTTAGAGTCATCGAATAAAAAATGTGTGCCTCAAATAAAAAATAATCAGATAGATCAAATCCGAGCCATACATTTGTTATCCATTTAAAAAGAAAGGAACAGGACACATCCATTAAATCCAAGCTGAAAAAAATATATCAAAAATACCAAAAAGTGAATTTAGAGTTTAATGATAAACACATTTAAGAAGATCCAAGTTCAATAATTTTTGTAAGTATCATATTTTGATAAATGATTCAGTTTTTAACCTTCAACATTAGTTAGGGAGATGGCAATCTCTAAGCATGAGTGTCAAATTAAAAAAATGAAAAATAAAAGGTAAGTGAAATATGTCAAATAAAAAATAATACAATGCAAAGCCATCAATATGTGACACGAATTGTACGTGGCACTGTCTACCAAATGCTGCGCCTCGTTAACGGCGTGAGAAATGTATGCAAAAGAAAAATAAGAAATGAAAATAAATTTAAAAACAATAAATATAAAAAAAGATTTTGCATGTAATATTATTTCATTGCGAAACAAATTTGAGATTGGAACCCATGCGAAATAAGATTATTTTCGAATACGCAAATTATTTTACGTTCTATTTAATTTCAATTTAAGATAAATAACTTAATTAATTAAAAGAAAATTAAAATAAAATTGTACTTTTTTATTTTAAAAAATGTCTCCAATAAAAATATTATTTTATCTTTCTTCATTATTATCCTTCTTCCTCTATCCAAATACACTAATAGGTTAATGAATTATACTAATGAAAAAGAAGAGTTTCTACTCCTTGAGCGAAAATAGAAAACAAAGTGAGACAAAAAATACTGGTTAAAGGATGTATTTGATTTAATATATCGATTGTAGTTAAAATTTCAGTTTCTCGAATTCAAATTTTTTAGGCAAGTTGAGTAATTATAATTATCACATAGAAAATTGTGTTGAAAATATATTTACACGTAAGTACACTTATATCAAAAGATAAAAAATAGAAACAATAATTTTATTTATTTAAATTTTATTTAGTTATCTATTTAGTAATATACAATAATAATATTTTATAACTAAATATTTTCATCGAACTTTTTATTTCAACCAAATAATATAATTCATTTTTTAGTATGATATTATATTTATCCATAATTTTTAACTATAATCATCTATATTCTGATTTTATAATTACGTAAAGGGTTCAATGAAGATGCTACCTACTTAAATACTACTTAAATAGGTAACATCGTACTATCTATCTTATCAGCCGTAAGATGTTAAATATATAATAGATTTAACAACTTGTAACAAATTATTTAAGAAAGAGAATATCTCATATCTACCATATATCCAACTGGACAAGGTAAATGGTGTTACCTAATTACGTAAGTAGCACCTTCATTTTTTCCTTACGTAAATATCGCTAAAGTAAAAATATATAATTAAAAAATAAAAATTATTTAAGTTAAAAATTTTGTTTTTTAATCGTCCTCCGAAATTACTACTACTTCATTCGGTTCCCGTTTTTAACTTTTTTTTTTAATTAAAAGTTTTACTTTGGAGAGGACGGAGGGACGAACTCATCCAAATCAAATTATACGAAAAATAAATATACTAAAAATATAAAAATGGCACGTGTTAATTTATGTTGGCTCAACGCTTTTCTAAATATTTTCCTCTCTCTTTTCGCTGCTTATTTCTTGCTTCTTCCTCTACTCTTCACAAAACCCTCCTCGTTGGCGGTTGAAAGCCGTAGGTGCCGATGTCCGACCGTCGCCGATCCTCCAGAAGCTCGCCTTCTCCGATCGACCGAGAGAGGGACGCCTCCGCCGGCCGCCGCCGCCGTGAAGAAAACCGCGATCGGGACCAAGAACATAAGAACCGTCACCACCATCGCTCCGACGAGAAGCGACACCGAGACGACGGTGAAGATGACCGCCGCCGACGTCACCACCGATCCAGCGTTGACGATGGTGGCGACTCTCCCTCCGACGCCGATCCCCGACGTGAACGGTCATCCAGTCGGGCCAGGGACTCGGTCGACCGCGAGGGGCGGGAGGATTCTGTGGAGCGACGGAGGCAGCATCAGCACCATGGTTCCTCCAGGAAGAGGAGGGAACACGGGGACGAGGAGGAGCTAGAAACGACGGGGAAACGGACAAAGGTTTCCGACGGTACGAGGGAGGGGAAACGGGAGAGGCGGAGATTTGAAGACCGAGCTGATGCAGTGGATTCAAGTGGTCTGAACGGAGTTAGGGAGAAGGAGGCGTGTAGGGAGGAGAAGAGAGGGGAAGCAAATATTTCGACTGATCCAGAAGATAATAGATCCAGAAAGGATGGAAGAAGGTATAGTGATAAGAATGAAAGGGTAGTGAACAGCATGGATTTAGGGAATGGTGGACAGGGCAATTTATCTTCCGAGAAGAGTGGTGCGACAGTAAATGTGAGTAAATGCTTGTTCTGTTTAATTAATCTGGGAATTTATGATGCAATATTTGTTAAATAAATATTTATCTGTACTTTGTTCTGTTTAACTTACCTGGGAATTTTATAATGTGAACGATGCAAATAGAATAATTGCAGTTCTTTAGTGGGTCTAATGTGTATAGAGTTTGCTTGGTAGGTTGTACTGTGATGCCTGTTGGATTCTAAATTCTTTTGTATTGACATTGAGAAGTGGCATTAGTCTTAATAGTAATGACATATTATACTTCTAGAAGATTATTTCACAAGAATTTAACGTGAGATTGCTTTTTTCACCTGTCTGGTAGCATATCTATTCGATAAACTTTGTGAATGCATCTTTTTATAACAACTACCATATGTTTTTAGGCTTTAGTTTGATTATCTAACACGATGACACATTGAAATACTAAGCCTTTGTCATGTGCTTATTATCTCTATTCATATGTTTTAGCCATCAATGCACTTGATACAAGAAGAATGTACACGGTAGCTTCTTAATAAGCAGATGGAATCTTGGAAGATTAATGTATTGTTTGCTAACTTCCAGTATTAGTGGGTGATAATATCTGCATGAATAAAAAAAGGTATTTGCCAAATACAAAATTTTGGATGGATGACAGAAATCTGATTCAGTGAACTTCTTTGTTCCACAGAGGCTTGTCTACATTTTGTCATGTTATATACAATGATGAGCCTTCAGTTTTGAGCCTAACTTCTATTCTTAGTTTGTTTCAAGTTTGGTTTTCTAATTGAGTTTGTTACATAGTCAAAGGAGTGGTTCTTTTCACCAACAAAATGTTGCTTAATTGGTAAGCGAACTGAGTTAAGAATTGGGACGAAGGAACTAGTAGTCTCAAGTTTGAACCCCAAAGACACCATTGGAAGAGTGTTCAACCTTTAACTCTCTAAACTATCGGCCGGATTAGTTAGGTACTGGTAGTCTTGAATTCGGATATCAGTTTTCCCTTGGGCAATCCAAAACAATGACTGGTGCTTTCAGTGGTATCTTAGAAACTTGGTCAGTAGTTATTGGTCATGTTATGACTTTTCTTCTAAGGTCTATTTATACAAACAGATATGATCATGCAAAATGATTGCTTGTGCAGTTTAGCTTAGAGCAAGTCTCCAGTGGACATTTTACAAATTTTGCCATCCTCTTCATGGCCCCATCTGTCCTAATCCTGTAAGTGTTTGACTGGACTGTATGTATGTTATCTACACTGTTTGGATTGGAAAATATGAAATCCAGTTATGATTTTTATGGAAGATGAGCTTCCTGAAATAACTTTCATATGTTTTCATGCTGGGGAATTGCATTAGTTTATTTATTTAGATTTGTGCTACATATAGCAGTAAGTTAGGGATATCTTGCATGGCAGGTGGAAGAAGCCTGAGTGATCATTCTACCTTTCGGTGTAATATCTTTCCTGCAGAATCTAATTCTTGTCATTGGCTGAAAATTGCCAGGAAATCTGCGATAAATTAGGATTTAATGGCGCAAACATCTATATGTAATTTGAGAGAGAGCAATATATATATACACACACGCACACACAAACACACACACACACATATATATATATATATGTTGAACTTCTTGCCACATGGTATCACAGAAATTAGGCCTTAGTGGCAAAAACAGCGATGCCGAATTTCTCAGTGCAATTCATTTCAAAACCCACCTTTTTATGCCTTTTCCCCATGAATCTTTGCCTTTCACACTATCTGAACCGCTCACTGAATTGCGATGCTGGTTGCAAGGTTGTTACCAGTTCCTTTTAACTTGATGGCATGGTTCATTTTTAATTCAGAGTTATTCTACCAATATTATCACATATAAATTTAAGGTGGAGAAGTCTGTTGTATTTGCTTTCCTCTGGAAAATCTGGTTGTAACAGAATGATCCAATATTTTGGGGTTGATATCCTTTTTTTCTTTGAAGGAAGGGTGGAAGTTGTTGTGTTAAAAACATTGTGTCTCATGCTCGTTTCCTGATTGGGGAGTGGAAATTTGCTGGCTCACCATGTGTAGATGTTTTTTCCTCTTTTCAGAGTTATGTATAATCTGACTCTTTTCTGGATTAATGAAAGGTTCCTTTTTTCCTCAGCAAATTCAGAATTATTCTCTGTATGCACGCCATGCCTCAAATAACTCAATGAGAACATGGACTAAGCAGTTTGTCATATATTTGTTTGGACGTCTAACAACTAATGTTGCTTAATATGATATTTCATCCATCAAATACTTTTTATATTAAGAAATGTTTATGAACATTATCAGTAAACTTATCTGCAATCTACATAAGCTAGTAGTCACCGTTTTATTTTTCCCATGCATTCCATGTTTTCGATGCTTGACATAATGTTCAAATAACGGATTTTATGCTACTAAAATCCTTTGTCTTCTGCCATTCTGAACTCTCTCAATGTTTTGGTTGGTGATTACATTATCCTGTACTTTTCATCTTGTAATCTCACACTTTGTGTTCTCACAAATTGTCACTTGCAGCTAACAGTAATATACTTCGATGGCTAAGCAGGTCACTTAGTCATCTTTTCACGCTCAGGAAAAAAACATCTTTTACACTTAGTGCACCTTTTGTTTTGTTTTTTTGGGTGAGCCTTTTGACACCGCTCTCCGTTACGCACATGTACATCTTTTTTACATCAATACAAGCGGGTGACTACTGGTGTAGTCTCCTTTTCTTTCTCTCAAAAGAAAAAAAAAACATACTTTCTCAATTCGTGAAAGCAGAACCACGATTAGTAATTGCAGTTTCTTTTCTTGTCATGCAGGTTGTTGACCAGGAACCTCTTAAGTTCTCTTCAAATGATTCCATGACTGATGCACCTTCTCATCCCCTGTCTAACAAGGTATCTTCAATTACTACCACCACTGAAAATGAGGGAGTTAGTATTAGATCTGATGAAGTTCCTGGAAAATCTAGTACAGATGGCACAACAACTTCAGCTACCAGCAAAAGTGGCAGTTTATCTCTTGATGCTTTAGCAAAAGCTAAAAAAGCTTTACAAATGCAGAAGGAGTTGTCAGAGAGGTTAAAGAAAATTCCTTTGGTAAATATCCTCTTGAGTTTCTGTCCTGAATTATTCGTATCTCCTTGTTAAGTTCCTTTCATGGATGAAGCTGACTACTACTTTTTCAGTTAAACAAAGTTGGTACAGATAATGCTAATAGCACACAAAATTCACTCAGTAGAGTTGGTGCACTGTCTGGTTCATCGAGTTCCATAACCCAGGTCCAGGCATCATCAAGCTTACCTGTTGCGGATGTATCTTCTATAAACCCTTCTGTGCCAAACAATGTTGGTGTTCTTCCTGGACTTACAAACATGGCAAACATTGAAGCCATCAAACGTGCACAGGAGCTTGCTGCTAAGATGGGATTTCGCCAAGATCCAGAGGCTGCACCACTTATTAATATGTTCCCTGGACAACTGACAGCTGATGTGACTGTACCCCTGAAACCTGCGAAGGCGCCTGTTTTACGTCTTGATGCCCAGGGTCGAGAAATTGATGAGCATGGGAATGTAATCAGTATGACTAAACCAGCAAATCTTAGTACCCTTAAGGTGATTTTAATTGTGCTTCTTGTGTTCATGTGTCAATCGATCAATGACTTTGTCTAATTTGTTTTTACTTCTGGTAACAGGTTAACATCAACAAGCAGAAGAAAGATGCATTTCAAATTATTAGACCAGATTTAGATGCAATTGCTAAGTCCAGTTCTCATTTTGATGAAAATATGGGTATCAATAAGACAAAATTGTTGAGGCCAAAAAGAATGTCATTTCAGTTTGTAGAGGAAGGAAAATGGTCAAAGCAAGCTGAAATAATAAAGTTTAAGGTGCCATAAATTTATTTTGCGGCTTACTTTTTTTTCTTATTTAATATTTTTACTACTCTTATACTAGTAGGCTAACTAGTAACATGCTTTTTAGTCTCAATTTGGTGAAGCACAAGCAAAGGAATTGAAGATTAAGCAGGCTCAGCTTGCCAAGGCAAAGGCGGAGCCAGAAATTAACCCAAATCTGATAGCAGTAGGAGTGCGATTTTTTAAAGAGAAACAGAAGGAAGAAATACCTGAAATTGAGTGGTGGTAAGTTGCATTCTTAGAATGATTATTTATGAATCTAATACGACAAATGTGTTAGCCCCATGACCTATTTCCTTTCGTCGTTACATTCAGGGACAAGCCAATTCTTCCTTCAGGTATCTATGGTGATCCTGCCGAACTTAGATTGAACATGGAAAAGATAAGTATATATGTTGAACACCCACGCCCAATTGAGCCTCCAGCAGAACCTGCCCCACCACCGCCACAACCCCTAAAGCTAACCAAGAAAGAGCAGAAGAAATTGAGGACACAGAGGCGCCTTGCAAAAGAAAGAGACAGACAAGAAATGATCAGACAGGGTCTCTTGGAGCCTCCAAAGCCCAAGATCAAAATGAGTAACTTGATGAAAGTTCTTGCTTCTGAAGCAACCCAAGATCCAACAAAGATGGAAATGGAAATTCGTAGTGCTGCTGCTGAGCGTGAACAGGCTCACGTTGATAGAAATATTGCCCGCAAACTCACCCCAGCTGAACGCCGGGAAAAGAAAGAGAGGAAGCTCTTTGATGATTCAAACAATCTGGAGACTATTGTTTCTGTGTACAAAATTAGAGACCTCTCACATCCACAGAATCGTTTCAAGGTTGATATTAATGCTCAGGAAAATCGTTTAACAGGCTGCGTTGTGATATCAGATGAGATGACCGTTGTGGTCGTGGAAGGAGGAAAGAAGCCTATCAAAAGGTATGGAAAGCTAATGCTGAAGCGTATAAACTGGGCTGCTGCCATGGAGAATGAGGATGACGAAACTGAGGAAGGAGACAGTCCCGCAAATAGCTGTGTATTGGTGTGGCAAGGGAGTGTGGCAAAACCAACATTCAGCAGGTTTCTTGTTCATCAGTGCGTAAGTGACGCTGCTGCCAAAAAAGTCTTTGCTGATGCTGGGGTTCCCCATTATTGGGATCTGTGTTAATTTTTCCGAGGAACTAATCTGATTCTACAGTGTTTCAGCTTATACTTTGGCGGGTCTGTTACATGGTTTCCACCTCTGTCAACAAACTTCCTTTTCTGAATTGGTTCTATGACAGCAAAAAAGTGTTTTCTAGGCCATTATTGATATTTGTTCTGAAAAAGAGGGTTGTACTTCAATCTGCTTCCAAGTTCCGTTAAGCCAAATTACTCACTTGCAGGTATTCCCAAGTCATGAACCTAAATTTTCTTAAGCCCTATGATGTATTTTGTTTTGTCTCAGACAGCATTGCATATATCCATTTCCTCTTTCTTGGCAACACTTGGCTTCAACCATTTTTTAGAGTTTCATTTTTTTCCCCAAATTTTGATTCATTTCCTTCTAAAAATCTGGTTATCGCCAATTATTTGCATGCCAATCCAATTTAATCTGAAAATGGAGATTGATGAGTGCTTCCAATTACTTTTATAGTTTCATCTTTTTTCTCCTTTGCTTGCTTTTGTCTTGGTGACCTGTGTTCTCGTGCTCATTACACTAGGATCCTTGGGTCAATGAGTGTAAAATTGGCGTCGGAGGCAAGCGGAAGTGTGGAACTGGCTTTATTGATGTGGGTGAACAAGTACTGGAACGTGTCCCACATACATCAAACAGCAACAGTTTCATGCCTTACTGATTTTGAACTTATTGTCTTCGAAAGTGTGTCTGAGGTAAGACAATCATGTATCGGTAGCTTTACTTATGTCGTCAGTCTGGACTACAATGTGTAGTTTTATTACATTTATAATCGAGGATTATGACTAAGGTTGTTAAAATTGAAAAAAAAAAAGATAAATAAAATTGTTCATGAAAATGATTGTTGTAAGATTATAAATAATATATATTTTGAAAGATTGATAAATTGTTTTTTTTGTTACAAATTTGTCGCTCTTAAGTTACAAGTCTCCAAGAAGTCCCATCTTGACAAGTTCATAAGTTAAATACAAAAGATGAACATAGTAATAATTTAAGGAAATTTGTGAAGAAGAAAAAAATAAATTAAGATATCAATCTTCAAATTGTGATCAGGATTTTGTGATCCAGTTAAGGTTCAAACGTTGGCAACCTTCCCTCTGCTATTCTCTTTTATTTCGAATCGGATCTTTAACGTCATTTTATAAAAGGACAGTCTTACACTATCATTTTTAACAGGTTTTTTCAACTTATATTTTCTTTCACAGAAAATTTTAAAAAAAAGGAAATTGCGCTCACAACGAGAAAACAAAAAACGTGAGGCATTATTCTTTTTGCTAAGCTTTTCCTTCCTTCCCTTGCATCTTTCTCCGAGACCGGTTGAGCCGAAGAAGGCACTTTGTGCTGGGCTAGTGGGCTGCCATGTTGATACGCCACTTTACCGTGCCAGCTCGGGCCATCTGGTGACATGTTTTAACTGGAAACGGAGCACTAGACATGGTTGGTCCAATAAAGATTGTGTTGCGCTTTATTTTAGGGTCTATGATCATAAACACATATCAAAATATTTACATACAATGTGAGGACAAGTATTTTACTCTATACTTATATACAATTAAGTTTATAAATATAATAAACTTAATAATTACTTATCATATTATATATTATCTATTAAATGTATAACTTTAACATATAATATACTTATATGTTATATAACTATATAGTACTAAGTTTTGTTTATAAGGTTTAACTAAAAATTTAGAGAAAAAATAGACAGCTCAACTGATAACTCGAGTATGGTTACCTTCGAAGCTGATATGACATGATAAGTTTAAAACATGATCAATAAGTTAGAATGGACTGATAAACAACTCATCGTTTAAAAACATTTCGAATTTGAATCACTTTGTACACAGAATATTTTTATTGGGAGCTTCGCCTACTATAATCATGTGCGCAATTTGAGACGAAGACCAGATTAGTCAGATTCGATGGTGGGACAAAATTTCAATCAGTGACTAGTACGTATAATCGTTATCGCTGCGTGGATTAAAAAATTGATGTTGTTTTTCGAATATTGGATGACAATCGAAAAAAATATAACTAATGATTAAATAATTTAATTATATTAATTGAATTAAATATCAATAATTGATTGGTTTAGTTATTAAGTGAATTAAATTTTGGCGTGAAAGATCATTGCGAGAGTAACAAATTCAATGCAGATTGAAAATTTTATTGGCCCACTCCTCATAATTTTTTAAGTTGACTGTCTGGAGTACTATTTCGAATGAATTTGGTGCGATGAAATCTTGGACGTACAACTGCGGCGCCTCACAAGTACCACAAAACCCAACCTAAAGCGTTCATATCTCAATGTTACGATTTAATCCGACGGCTCATAATTCCTATCCGAGTGTGGGCTCTGTTTAGTTAAACTCCAAGCGGCGGATCACGTGACGAGCTCCATCGCCGCGCCCGGCCGCCTTCCCTCCCCCAAATCCCACGTTAGGGTTCCGATCCCGCCCCCCAAATCGTACCGCCGGAGGGCCGAAATATTTACCTGAATTCTCGGGCGAAGTAATCTCCAGCAGCTCCTCTTCGTTCCCATTTTTTTGTTCTTTTTTTCTGGATTTTTGTCAGCGTCGAATTTGGTTAAACAAAGGTGTTTCCTTTTGGAGGGTTGATGGATGGGATGACGAGCCTGAACCATTCCATGGAGTTCGATAACCCTAACGACGGGGGAATCGAACCGTTGATTCCGATCCAATCTCAGGACTGCGACCTCGGCCAGGAGATCGCCGTCGAGCATCTCTCCGACGATTCTGCCACAGACGTTCTCCTCTCTGTGCCCTCGGGCTCAGGCGGCGTCCCCGGCGACGGTGGCGAGCTAATGGCCTCCGGAGGCATGATAACCTCCGCGTCACTGACGCTGCTGCCGTCCGCCAACGCAAATGAGCCGGCTTTGGGCATGGAATTCGACTCTCCCGAAGCGGCAAGAGGCTTTTACTCGGCATACGCTGAACGTCTTGGGTTTCGGATCCGCAACAGCAAGTCCTTTACCTCCCGGGTGGATGATACAGTGATCATGCGTCGATTCGTCTGCTCGAAGCAGGGCAGGCCGACGAAAAAGGACCCCTTTGACCTGACGAAGAAGCGCCGCAACCGTGCTTCTTCTAGAGAGGGTTGCAAGGCCATGCTTCAGGTCAACCGTCGGGAGAATGGCTGCTGGGCCATCTCAAGGTGTGTTCTTGAGCACTGCCATGGGCTTGGGATTGAACCCAAATTGTCACCTGCCGTGCAGAAGAAACTCACTAAGAAACCCTGGGAGGTAGTTGTCTGTCCTGCCTTGGAACATCCACAGCAGAGCGGATTGGGGCCTGGTGGTGGCGTAGCTCAGAGCCTTTTAGAGTATTTTAAGCGAATGCAGGCAGATAACCCTGCATTCTTTTATGCGATACAGGTTGATCGAAATAACTGTGTCTCTAATGTATTCTGGGCTGATGCAAGAGCAAGGATGGCATACAGCTACTTCGGTGACGTTGTTGTCTTTGACATGACTTGCAAGAAGAATAAGAGAGTCGTGCCATTTGCTACTTTCACTGGGTTGAACCATCATATGCAGCTTGCAATCTTTGGCTGTGCTTTTATGACAGATGAAAGTGAGGAGTCCTTTGTTTGGCTTTTCGAGACTTGGCTCACTCTGATGAGTGGACATCAGCCAGTGTCTTTTGTCACTGCATATGATGAGGTTGTAGAAAGGGCGGCAGTGAGAGTGCTCCCACATGCACGGCATCGCTTCTGCAAGAGGGACATCTTTCACAAGTGCAAGGATAAACTTTCTGGTGTTTACACCACACATTCAGCCTTTAAGTCTGAGTTCAAGATGTGTGTGAATGAATCAGACAGCATTGAAGGCTTTGATTTAAGTTGGATGTCACTACTTGATAGATACAACTTGGCGGAGAACATGTGGTTGCAATCTTTATATCATATACGCCAAAAATGGGTGCCATTGTTTCTTAGAGGATCATTTTTTGGGGAATTCTCTGGAGCATTGAAATTGGAAACAATGCATAAGTTCTTCCAGAGACACTCCATTACAACTACCACGCTGCGTGACCTAGTTACTCAGTTTGATAAGGCCATGGCAGGGCAATATGAAAAGGAAGTCCAAGCTGACTTTGCCATATTCCACGCTAGACCTGTCCTGAAAACACCATCTCCAATGGAGAAGCAAGCATCAGAAATTTACACAAAAGCAATATTTGATTTATTTCAGGAGGAACTCATTGAATCAGCTGGTTACACGATGGAAAAGATTGAAGACTGTATGGATACCAAGTATCAAGTGAGAAGAGAAGACAATGCTACTAAAGCATATGTAGTAACATATAATAGTTCTGAAAAGCGTGTGAGCTGTAGCTGCTTCATGTTTGAGTCCTCAGGTGTTTTGTGCAGGCATGTGCTAAGTGTCTTTTCAGTTCTTGGGGTTCTTAATATTTCAGACGACTATATTTTGAGAAGGTGGTCCACGAACGCAAAGAATAATATGTTGTCTTTTCAAAATCATGGTGTGGCTCAAAATAACTGTCAGAAAATATTGACTTGGAGATGCAATGATCTCTGTCGTGATGCCATTAGGCTTGCAGAAGAAGGGGCGACATCTGGTGTTATATATAAAGTTGCCAAAGGAGCATTGCAGAAGGCCTTTACTGAAGTTTTTGCTGCAAAGATGGGTCTATTCTTTAATGGGACCAGGTGTAGTAACTCTTCCAGCTCGACAAAGCTTATATTTTTTTTTCTCTGCAAACATGTTTAGAATGATTTCTGAAGATTGTGATGCTGATTTGTAATTCTTGAAAAGGTCAAATTTTGCTAGTGGATCCACTTGTATAAGTAATCATAAGAATTTCCAGTTGCCATTGATGAACAACATTAAGTGATCAGGAATGAGTTGTATATGCTGACTATGAATATTTGTCTATTCAATTTTGTAGTTCTTGTTTTTTTCTATTTGTCTTTCATATCTATTTCGTGAAATGTCCACTAGCAAATGTGCATGTTGGAATGTGGTGACTGATATGGACAGGCTGATAGAGATTAAACATTAGTAATGCGTAACTTTGTTTCTTGTAGTTTCCTTTTAATACTTCTTGTAATTGCTCTTTTTGACAACCATTTTTCAGGTAATTCTATATGTTTCTCACATCATTGGTGAATCTCTAATCATTGTCAGTTTTGCTGGACAACTGAGCGGCCACGGCAACAAGGAGGGTATGAATCCTGCAAGTGGAAAAGTTCTTATGGCTTATAAAAATTCCTTATGAAGGAGCAAATAAATCCCTCAAGGAAAAAACAAATAGTTTTTGAAATAACAAGGTTCATGGTGTGTGAAATTGGCTTTTATCAAAACTTTCTAAATGATAATAAAAGAATGTCCTATCAGTACCTTTAATGTTCATGCATACTATCACTTATTGGGAACCTATTATCTTTCAGAATTGCACTTTTGGGCTTGCTCATCAAATGGTATTATGTGTTGTGTTTCTTCGAGTTCTCTGTTTACTTTGGTGAAATCATAGTTTCATCTTTTCTCCTTGCTTTTCATCCAATGGACAATTTTTCCATTTTCATTCAGATTGTAGATAATCATCTTCCCTTATTATCTGTAAATGGGCTCTGGTCTTAGATATCCTGGCAGGAGAAAAACAGATTATACTTTTGCTATAATCCTATTATTGAGTTTGATGCAAGAATATTAACTTATTCCTGAAATTTTAATCATGTTAATTTGATTATCCTTCCAAAAAAATGGATATACTGAATTCTTTGTTGTCGTATTTGACGGTTCTGCTAGAAACATTTGGTGATTAAACTTATTATCTTTTTGGTTGTTAGGGAGTATTACCTTCACATTTCAATGCGAGTTCAGAACAACACAAAAGATAGGGAGTAAGTACCTCTGTGGCATGCATCTTTCTTGTCAGATGTGTTTTAGCATGGGGTGCTTCTTGTAACTATTATCCTTTGAGTGTGAAGACTCATAAATCTCAGTCATGTAGATTCTTATATTCCTGGTCTTAATCTTGTCTTCTTCTCCCTTTATTTTACTCCTGCAGCTATTATGCAAAGTCATCTTATGGAGGATATGAAGGTCATTCTTTTGTCACGGCATTACTCACAGAGCTGGAGACAGCTGAATTGGAAAAAAATAAAATGGTTTGTTCTTGTGGGCTGAACTCTTTATTTATGTTGGCATCATTAACTGTCTATGATCTAGATGCTCTTTCCATTGTAATACTGAAGTTGTCTACTTATTTCGTCCTAAAAGAATGTTAAAGATAACAATATGTATCCTGGACTCTAGCTATCCAGAAATAAGAAAAACAAGAAAGGTGGTATTGCAAAACAACACAATCATGAGAGATTCTAATGAATATGCTCGAGGAAAATTGAGTATTGCATCAATTTCCTTTAGTTGCCATGGACAGTGATAATTATTTGTGTAATTGTAGAGTAGTAGGATGTTTGTTGGGATTGAAAAAGTCAGCCTTTTAGTCTTCTTTAGTTTAATATATATAACATAAATGTTGATTGAATACTTTTAGGCAGAGGAGGATCAGATCTTAAGACTTTCCTCTTCAGATAATTGTGCAAATGAGTGAGCTAACATGCAATAAACACCAAGTGCTCTAGGGGATATGTAATAATGTAAAGGCTATGTTGTATGAATTAAATATTTCTTACTTGTGATCACAAAGCATTTTGATGTTTTGCTACTACAGGAGTTTCTTGTTGTTGTTCTTGTATAGGAATTATCGACACGAATATCAATGGCTTGATGAAACCTACTCCTAAACCTGATTAATGATTTGAAGAACCACCAAATGATTAATATCCTGGAGTCCGTCAGAGGAAGAATGTGAATACACACAAAAATAAATTTTATAAAAAAATATTCTGAATATGATTATTCATTAGGGCTTTGCAATCATTCTTTTCCAATTAGGAAACATAAAACAAATAATAAAAGGAAAACTGAAAATAGAACTCTAAACTAATTAAGGCACCTAATACTTTAGTATAAGGACTCTTCTTTTTTTTTGAGGCAAGGAAGGACAACTACAAATTATAGTAGTTGTCCGTTTGTATTAATAGACGAAGTGTAGAAGTGTGCAAAATGTGCTCCAGCAAAGCTAGAACCGTCAAAACTCAAAAGGATAACTAGCCAAAACCCCACTCGCGAAACAAAAAGTATGCATGATGTACAATATTTTCAATGTAGCATCTCTCTCCTCTAGAGATGGTGCGGTTACGTTGACCAGATTTCCCACGTTGTATATAAGGACTCTCCTTGTCCTACATCAATAAGGCCTATAAGCTAATTTGTTCTGCATCAATGACTTTATACATCTCATGCAGGACGACATTTAGCTTCTTGAATCTTTTAGAAAAATTATAGTGCCGCAGTGTAGTCATCCTCTTCATGTATGCAGTATTGCATTTTCTTGTAAAGACAATCTTTTCTGACTACAACATAACTCCGAGAATTCCTTTTCATGTATATTTGATCAGTTGCTATGTTTATACTTAATTCCATACATTAGTACAATTATCAACTTAGGTTATACAGGAATAAATTCCAAGCTTCGCAGCTCTTGAATTGTAGCATCATTTTCCCATTCTAGGAGCTAAGATGTTAAATTTCAGTTATGCAATGTGTCTGAACCCGTTTTCTTGTATAATACAAGTCTGTAGTCGTCTTCCTTTATGTCAGGTTCATGCATTTGCCTGAGTTTCAATTATTCTTTTGCTGGTTTTCTTGTTTGATACTTCTCTTCATCGATTTCAGCAAGCGGGTTCTGTGATAAAGTATGTGAGACGCTGTTGGTGCCTTCTGATTCCACTTCCGATATGATTGCAGATGCCATTTGGTGCTGGCCCTAATAACAGGAGGCGCATGAAGAACCGGGTTGGAGCCTTCATTTTAATGATATCAGTTGAAAAAGCATCCCGTCCATGTGAACCATAAGATATCGACCCTCAGACATGGATGGCAGAAATGTGGAGATGGCAATGAGGCAATGCATCATCATTTAACTGTTCTTCATTCTAAGCCGTGCATTTTGCTGGATATCGGCATCTTTGTAGTGCATTTTGCGATTATTTTTTAAAAATTCATTGTGATCTCATTTTCTACAAGATGTGAGCAATTGCTGCTACTCTGTTGTAGCTCTCATTTGGAGTCTGGTAAAGTGTTTCTTTTGATTACAAGGAGGGAGATTTAAATTGCACGTTACAGTCAATTTGAGTGTAAATTATTATGAAGCCTGTTTGGCTGCCCCTATGTAAATTTCAGAACATATCTGTGAAGGGAACTGTTAAAGGAGTTCTCCATTTGCCCATGCAAGAGTACTAAATTGCTTAAAGACAAAGCAAAGGTACATGATTATCATACAAATAATCCTGAGATGAGAATTTTTTTTTCTCTCTACTTGGAAGTGTGTCCAATCCCTGGATAATCCAAATGCTTGTTTGAATAATCTTCTATGTTCTATCTAATGGATATTCCTGGATTGTGCAGGTTTTGTGATTCTGATTTCTGCAAGGATATTACATCAAACAAATTGCATTAAATACAAAGATCTCAATCAAAGTAGTCAGAACTAAATATAAGTAAAACATGATTGTAACTAGTTATTTTTTCCACCTCAGGCGTTTCTGATTGGTCTGTAAAGGCCCATTTAATACATTAAAAAAATTGGCCCCATCTCTCATTCTTTATAATATAAGAAATAAAAACATTTCACAAAAAGTTCCGTTCAGTTTTGCAGCATGGCACGTTAAAACTTTATGTTTTTAGTAACAATTTCAAAATTCAATGTTATGATTTTTTTTACTTGAACTGAATCAGCTAGCCGAAAATTTATAATACATATTTTATGAATGTTTTTATTGCCGGTCCAAAAGTTTTAATGTTATTTCTCTTTTATCTATTTTACCTTCAATTTTTTTGTTATTGGCACTATGAAGATACCATAGGTCGTTTTTTCTCATTTTTTTAAGCACTGCACAAATTCTCAAAAATGTACACAATATGTTCTATTACAATATTTTATCTTTTATTATTATATATTTTATTTGGCTAAATTAAAGCATATTTTATTTGAGGTTTTATTTATGTATAAAACCTTTATTTGGTATTCTTTTATTTTAAAATATGTTAATATAGATATGATACCATGATATTTCTTGCCATATAATTATTGTTATATCTATCTCTCTATACTGTGTGTGTAACAAATGATCAATGCATAATAATTTAATTTTCATGAAACTTTATTAAATACAGTCATGAAAATAATAGAAAAAGCACAATTTTAGTGTAACGATAAAAATAGTTACTTATGTAGGGTTTATTTACTATAAAAGATAAAATATTATAATAAGAGGTAGTAAGCGAAAAAAAAAATATGATGATTTTTTTTTGGAAAGTTGTGCAGCTCTTGAAGAATGAAAATAAAGAAATGATATAAGTTTGAAGGTAAAAAAAGTAAAAGAATAAGTGACATTAAAATTTTAGGAGTGGCAACCAATTTATAACCTATAGCTTCTTGTTAGTTGGAAAAGTATAATTGATAAGCGTCTAAAAATACAACATTATCATTAATCCATAACTCCCACATGTAAAATAAAAAAAATCTTACTACCTCAAAATGACATAACTGAATTATTTGAGAAGAAAAATAATTATCTTGAAATTCATCAGCGATTCGATTTGTACGTCTAATTTAATTTGAGAAGAAAAATAATCATAATTCACTGAAAGCACATGGATTCATACGATAAAAAATTAAAAAAATAATTTGATGAAAATATATATATGATTTTATTCATATTAAAAAAAAACTCCTATATAAAATTACATAATTATGTCACAGGTACTAATGCGCCATAACTACAATACGCGTCCATTACACAAGTTCTATATGTGAAGGTACCGGACTTACGGTTACCTGCGGTAAGCGTACCTTCACTAACTTAAATTATTCCGCTAGTTTCGTAAAATGTATCCAAAAAAATATTTGGAGCGAAAACCGGTTAAAACCCTCGCCTTCGTTCTTTGTTCTGCTTCTTCCTTTTTTTTCTGCTTTTTTCTCACAGCGATTTCAACGTCCCAGAGCCCCAAATCCTAAATCTACCCCTTGTTCCTGTCCCTTCTCGTCCCCTTGGAGGTCCCGGCCGCGAATTCCCAGCTCCGCTGCGCTCTGGAGAGCACAGGAGGTCGGGAGATGGAAGCCGGAGCTGGGAATTACAACCCCAGGACGCCGGAAGAGGTCTTCAGGGACTTCAGAGGCCGGAGAGCCGGTATTATCAAAGCTCTCACCACCGGTACGTGAAAGTTTGGAGCTTTAGTTACTTCGGGCGGGCGATTTCTCCGTCTAGTGGTTGTTAGGGCAAAAAGTTCCTGACTTGTGGTTTCGTCTTTGGCCGCAGATGTTGATAAGTTCTTCAAGCAGTGCGATCCCGGTGAGTTCTCTGTTTCGATTTTTTTTCGGTTTGTGTTCCTTTGATGCGTTGACGCCTTGGCTCGGTGTTCTGTCTGAGCATTTTTTTAATGTTTAGAAGGCCTTTGACTATTCTCACTTGCCATTTCGGGAAAGTTTAGTGAAGGTGGATAATATAAAGGAAGAATAAACTCTGTTATTGTTTTTATGTTTGTAGTTTTTGGATTCTTTACCTACTGCTTTAGAGCGCATCTGGATAGCAATTTTGTACTGGTTATGAAGATTATGTTTCAGATTGGTGATAAAAAAAGTATCTTTCTGATATTTGGATAGCAATTTTGTGAAACTGGGTTGTTGTCAGATTGCTTATATGGTTTTGAGTCTTTTGAATAATTTTCTTATTACTTGTAGATATTTTGTTTGATATGGATAGTAAAAACCAATTCTTTTTCTTATTTTTCTAGATTGTAAGAGTTTAACGTGCTGTGGTTTCAGATCCTTACGTCATTTCTTCCTTCAGTTCCTTGTAATGTCATTGTCAGTTTTCTGAAAAAGGACATGTTGTCTGATGAGGCATTTGTTAAGTATGATGGGACTGCATATGTCCTGTTCTTGTCAGCATGGGTCTCTTTTCTTCTTAATAACCAAGAATTTTCTGTTTATATTACTATCTTTCAAGAGGGTTGAGGATTTATTGCTGAACATTAATATTCATTATAGTTGATAAACTATGTGCTTTTGCACTTTGAACGTTAAATATGTATTGAATTTCCAATTGGATTGACAGATAATATATGTCGAATCTTCAGTAACTTGTATTGAGGAAAGTTGGTACTGTTCGACTGCTTTTGACTTTCACTTGTAATGGTCTTTGCTTTATGCTATGATTAAATAGTGTGATGCGACTTTGCAGAAAAGGAGAACCTGTGCCTGTATGGACTGCCTAATGAGACTTGGGAAGTGAATTTGCCAGCTGAGGAAGTTCCTCCCGAACTTCCTGAACCAGCATTAGGCATAAATTTTGCTCGTGATGGAATGAATGAGAAGGATTGGTTGTCACTAGTTGCTGTTCATAGTGATGCGTGGCTGTTGGCTGTTGCCTTTTACTTTGGAGCTCGTTTTTGCTTTGATAAAGAATCAAGGTAGTTCTCGCCATATTCTTAGTCCTCATTCGGTGGTATAGTACCTATATTACCTCACTAAATTTCACCTTACCACATTGATTTGTAAAGTTTGTTATTTCTGGAAATTTAATACAATTTATGGCAGGCATCATTTTTCACAGATACCTGAACTGGAGATAGATATTGCTTGACCAGTAATTTCATCTTTCATGCTGTGGTCCCAATGAGATGCATGAAAAATCATGTCTCCTTTATGTAAACTTTCTTACGAATGGTCACATCATTTATTTTTCATAGCTAAGATTGGGAACACCCGAAAGTGTGGTTTGGATAAACATTTAGACTACTTAAGTGCAAATGCATTTTTCCAAATTGCATCACTGTACTGTCTGGAAAACTGGTTTAAATAAATGCATCTATCATTCAATGTTAAATCATAGCAGATATTTGCCTTAATAGTTACTTCTACAACTACCCTAAATAAGTTACTTCACAACTTACTTACTTTAGAATTTTATTCAATACAAATGGATGAATACTCTTATGTAGTCATCCTTTTGCCTTCGAAAAACAAAACTGTCCACTGTTTATCTATAGTACTGGGAGAGAACTTTAATATTCTACTGGGTTTTTTGTTTAATTTTATATCAAAGTCTAAAAGAAAATGATAAAACTCTCTAATGTCTCTTTCTAAAAAGAACTGTCTAATTATGTCATGTGTGACACTAATTTCAGGAAACGTCTCTTTACCATGATCAACAATCTTCCAACTATTTATGAAGTTGTGACAGGTATGACCAAGAAACAAACAAAAGAAAAAACCAGTAGTGGCAAGAATAACAAGTCGGGATCAAAGGTAAGTTTTGAATTGTTAGATGCCATCAGCTTTTGCTTTTATGATCATCGACTTAGGTAGTCTCTTTTAATTTCCAGCCTTTGCGACAGCCGGATTCCGATATAAAGGCCACAAAGAATGATCTACCAAAGGAAAAAGAGGAAGAGAGCCAAGGCGAGGATGAGGAGAATGAGGAAGAACATGGAAATGCCTTATGTGGTGCTTGTGGAGACAACTACGCAAATGATGAATTTTGGATTTGCTGCGACATTTGTGAAAAATGGTTCCATGGGAAGTGCGTTAAAATCACACCTGCAAGGGCTGAGCACATTAAACAATACAAGTGCCCTGCATGCAGTAACAAGAGGGCCAGGAGTTAAATGCAAGATTCATGGTTGTTTCTTTAGTTGTAGGACCTTTGGAAATCATATGAACCAGTTAGTAAGCAGAAGCGAAAGGATCGTGCACTCGAGTCTCCTTGATCTCAGTTTAGATTTAAAGTTATGTTTTAAGGTGATATTCAGCGTGTGAAATTTCTTTCTAATGTCTGAACCTGTGTAAATTAGCATTGTTAGTAGCATGTTCCTTTTGAAATGTTGATTCTACTGTATGATAATTTGGCAATTAATATTCGTTCTTTACTTTTGAGTTGGACTTCACTGTTGAAGTTGGCACCATTGTGATATATTTAACAGCTATATGATTCATTGCATTGCACACGGACAAAATAGATATTTTTGCCCAGAATTAGAGGCATGGGATGGTGGCCTCAGGTATGTAGTCTTGAAAGTACTCTCGTATATGTTCATTATCTCTGGACTTGCTAAGTTGATTATTTATTGTCATGACATAAGTGACGATCTTAATGATAATAGACATATTTCTTTTTTTTCTGCGTATGCTATACTATGATAACATTAGGACTTACAAGTGAGGTACTTACTATGGAGTTTGCAATATGCTCAACTTTATGCAGGTGATTGGTTATATTTTCATGATGGCAAAATTATGAGATTCTTTTGGGGTTAGTTCATATGTAACTAGTCTGAAAAGATGAGAGGTGTATATCAGAAAATTATAGTTACTCGTCTCTATGATCTGACCTTTTGAACAGCAGGACAGGTGCCTTGAAGATTTCAAGGAGCAACTAAAGCTTCTTCCAGATCACAATCAGATGTATCTTCTCGAAAATTTTTTTTTCACGTATAACAAAAGAATACTAGTTGCATTTATACAAAGGTCATTTCCCACATCAGGAAGACATCAAACCATGAATGACAGAGACAAGTGATAATAAGCAGCATTCTTGCAGAAGTTTGCCTCCAAAATGACTCAGGAAGATGCAATGCTGCAGGTAGAACCCAAAAACTGATCTTAACTTCCTTTAAATATCATGAATCTTTGTTGAATAAATCATTGTACATCTCGGCCATTGACTGATCATCGAAATCCCTAACAGATAGTTGAGAACTTATGAGGGGATCATCTCCATCAAAATTGACCCACACTGTGTTTACTGTGGTCTCTAATCTCTGTGGAAATAGAGCCGTTGTGGGATTGTGCAAGCTGATAACTTTGGCTTCATGGAGCTTGTTTCCAACTTCTTTATCTCTTCCAGCTGAACCTGCGTGCGTGGGTAGCAGTTGTTCCAATTCCAAAACTTCATCGCTGGTGATAATTCTGACAACTGGGTAGTCCAAACTCTTTCCTGAATTGCTTCTCCTGCAACATTCATAGAATTCACAAAGAATTGGGGTCTGGATGCAAGCCTTCTTGAGGATGTCAAGGGCTAACTTCGTTAAGGATCTGTCCAGCTCGAAATTGGGTCTGAGCATGATTTCCATGTCATCAAAGAAACTTCTGTAAACCCGAATGCTTTCTCGTAACATAATGTTGAATGCAGATTGAAGCATTTTGCTTGAACAAGAGGAATAGCTTGCACTCAAGCAATCCATGACCTGATCAAGAAAAAGTTGGCATTTGAGCAATCTGTACAGCACCCATTCAGCTGTATGATCTTCAGCAGATCGGAATTCTGATTGCTGCAGTCTAATTGGCTTCAGCACACCAGCTTGGTTGATGATCCAACCCATCCTTTCCTGAAGAAATGAAGAGTACTTGAGAAGAAAGGAATGCAAACATCCCTCCTCAGCTGAGCACCATAATAGATCCATTCTGAGCTCTCCCGACAACCACAATCTGTATAAGTCTTGCTCGAAATACCGGTCACCCCCACGCAGGAGGCGGTGGAGTAGCACAAGTGTCTTCAGTGCCATCATGAAGTCCCTGGTGGTCTGAAGCCTTAAAGAGATTCTTCTCGCCAGGAAGGTGATGGAGCCAGGGGCATTAGAAACCAGAAACAGGATCTCGTGCACATACTTCTCCTCTATGAGCGTGTCATGCTGATTTGTGCACCTCATCAGGGCAACCTCTATCTCCTTCAGAATGTTTTGGTCTGCCACGATGGCTCTTGCAATCCCGACATGTTCTTTGATTGAGCCAAGAGCTGCCAAGAGCTTGGTCACCGCCTTCATCAGACTAATGGAGGGGGTGCTGCATGAAAATTTATAGGTACAGAAATGAGGGCATCAAGGAAGGCTAACTATAGACTCATTAGTTCTACTATACACATACTTGTCTGCTTTCTTGCCTGTGCATGAATTATTGCTGTCATTATGATAAATTCTGGATGAGCACTTCTAATTAGGATATCAAATATGTCTGCCTTTTTGTAATTAATAAAGCTTCCACTTTGAAGCATTTGTTAATTAGCAGCGAGGTCAACTCTTTGCAGATTAATATCACAGCAAAAAGGTGAGAGAAAAGGAGAGCTTTTGCAACATGGAGGGGGCTAATTAGTGGAGGAATCCCATGCCTCAAGAATAGGATTCCCCCGTGCATCCAAACCTTCCTCTATTGGCATAGTGACAAGTTGTTTTGTGTAAAAGCTTCTCTCTTTCACTTGCCCCTCGATTCCCCTGTCGATATCGACAACAACAGCCTGTTCAGAATGAGGGGGGAGAGAACAAACTTTGAGTATATAAGCTATAACAAAGGTGGTTCTTTTATTTCCGCTCTAGTTCAATGTCCTTTGACTTTTATGTTACTTCTCTTTCTTTCTGTAATCTGCTTTTGTGATCTATATAGTCTATTAGAGCAATTCGAAGGATAAGAAAATGACGGATGCATAGAAAATGAGAGATATCTGCTGTTGACATGATCAAATATTCAGGTTTAGATGCCATACAAAAAGGCATGCATGCACTGTGCAGACTTGCTAAATACTCGGAAGCTTTTCTTTTTCTTTTTTATTGCTTTGTCTGTCAGTTTTTCCTTTTTTTTCATGAAGTGCATGGATGGAGGAGTGCAAGGGGTAGCCAACTCATGGAATATGAAAGCTGAGAAGTGAAGGAATTATTTGATCCCTAATACCTTTTCTGGTGTTGCAGAATGAAGGTTCACGTCTGTTTTTGCACTCTTGTGAAGCTTTGTGGCCATACTATCTGATAGTTTAAAGATCGATTCTTTTGCAAATATTATGTATGCTGCCAATGTTTTATACAATTCTTGATGGTTGATGCTAATTAAACCAAGTTTCAAACTTCAAATCCCCACAACAAAAACGAAAAAAGAAGGAACAAGAGATGCACTTTTTAAAGGGATGTGCACAGAAGCAAAGGCTTTGATTGGTTTATTGTTTTTATTTCCCCGTTGAGCACTTCAGAGTGACAAGGTAGTTTTTGTAGCACTTCAGAATGACATGGTAGTTGAAAGCTTGATGAATTAATCATTTTTAGTAAAAGTTTAAGCTTGTAAAAGATATTCAATCTCATATCTCCTTCAGCTTCTTCTAATCGAATTGCAATTAAATTGAATATAGTTTTCAACAGTAATTTAAACCATATAACTGCTGTTTGGAGAGGTATACAGGTTTTAGAGTTCAGCACGAATTGATTACAGAATTCAAGAAATGGGTTGTAGGTAGAGTCGAATATTGTATTTTTATAACTTCTGATACTTTGGATTTCTGAACTGAGACACGATATTGAATTGTGGATTCTTTGTACTCTGAGAGTGAAAGCAAACCTATATACATACTAGAATTGGAAGCTAAAGAAGCTTTATTTTGATTTTAAGTACATATGTTATGAAAGAAAAATACATGAACTAAAAGATTCCAATTATTGATATGCATGCCTTAGATTTGTCTGCTGAGATTATGTCATTTAGAATATTCAAGGTTTTTAATTTTTTTTCTGTCCTGTGGACAAGAGGTTGTTTATTTTGTTCTTTTAGAAAAGATGACTAAAGGCCAGGACTCTGTGACTACAACTTATCTATTGGCTTTCCTCAAAAAACTTATCTATGGCAAGCTTTCCTCTGCCAAGGATCTGTGTCAGAGAAATAAAAGAGTCCTACAGTGTGCATACTCAGGTAATTTTATTGCTAGGAAATATGATTGCTTGGCACATATTCCCTACTTAGAATGCGCCAACAGTTAACATTGTTGATTAAGAACAAATACCAGATGCTGTTGATTAATATGCAAAAAATATATTTCTTTTAAAACATAACAGTATGAAAGCTTTAGTACAATTAATAAATTTGTTTAGTGACTGCATAATTCTTCAATTTGATGTTGCAGGATTTCATACTGCCCCATTTAAAGAAGTTAAAACTTGTTGTTTTGACGATGGCGAGTACAATTGCAAAGCTGTTGTTCCCCGTGGAGTCAATCCTGCTGAAAGTTCATGCGATACCATCATGTGAAATGGAATTGATTTCATATCGTTTTTTTTTTTTCTAAATCAGATTTCAGGGGAGGAGAGAATTCTCAGAGCCTGCTCTTGGATTGAGCATGCTTATAGTGCCTACTTTTCTGCACGGAGAAAGAAATGAATGTCAATGCCAATGATGCTGAGAAACATTATAATTGCAATAATTACTCTGTGGTTTTTCGAAGTCTGCAATTCCAAATCCTACTTGAAATTAGACATTGTTGATAATCAACTGCATACTTGGGCTATTAAGTTCTGAAGTGTTTCTAATGGTTTCTAATGTTCTTTTCTTCCATGTTTTAAAGAGTAGTGGAGAATTCCAAATGATTCTGTCAAGGGTCAATTATACAGAGAGTTCTACATCAAAATTATGCTATGACCGAATGAACTCAATATCTATGAGAAAACCTGTTGAATCCAAAATGGAGAGGTCGTCAGATCAAACTTCGGAGTCGCTTTAAGTGTTCACGCTCCATGCATTGAAATGAACTAGTCATTAGTCTTTCGGATATCATAATTAATAGCAAAAATAGTGCCCACGGTATTATGTTTACATGAACAAGTAAACATAAAGAACATGCAGGATGACTGTTCTTTGAGAACTTGAGGGAGTTTCTGACTCACCAGACAGGCAACCATGAATTCTCTGAAATCTACGATATTTGTGTGACACTGTTAAATTAATCTGTCATTTTACTTGGAACATCTGAATTAATACTATTTGCTGAAAATTAATTTAGCATAAGTATATATATGGCGCTCAGATAAATTTATTCTGCATGGTGCAGAATTGGTTGCAGAAATCAACTTCAAACTTGCAGAGGTCAATGGCCCCATCATCCATCTAAAAGACGGACAGAAAAGTAGTAGCTCAATACGAATGGGAAAGTAAGTGCATGTCATCCTTGTGGAATCTGTTACAAAATGATGGCCACTGTAGTCTTTGCACTGCAACCACTGGCAACATTGCAGTGTCGACCTGGGCACAGTAACATGCATTCCAAGTTTACTGTAGACCTCAGCAATTTTGATTGAACTAAATAGCCAAAGTTGAAACTTATCTGGTCCATATGGTCACCAGCTCATCTATTCAGAGCTGTGCCTTCTTGTATTCAAATATACCTAGTAGGAACAAAACAAGCTCTTGTCCTCATGCATTTCTAACTTATACCATATCAAAATCCTCTTTTTTATCTCTCAAAGACGAGCTTTCAGATTATTACTCTTGTTTCTCTACTTGCTCCTCTATCTAGACTGCACTTGTGTGTCAAGAAATGAGGATCCTTGTTCTTCTTCTTCTCCTCCCTCTCCAGTTGCTCATATGTAGCCTTCTGAAAGTGCCTGTGACATCTGCAACATGCCATTTCCCTGCTATCTTCAACTTCGGCGACTCGAACTCCGACACTGGTGGGTTGTCTGCTCTATATGGCGCACTTAATCCACCTTTCGGCGAGACCTTCTTTAAGAAGCCCTCCGGCAGAAACTCAGATGGCCGTCTTGTGATTGACTTCATTGGTATGTTTCATGCAGATTGTGCACAATTCTCTTAGGTTCATTTATATAGTCATTCAATATTATTGAGCTCCCGTTCATAGTTCTGCTACAGACGATACACGAGGAAGATTTTTGTGGCAGTTCTAATCTCTTTGTGTCTCAGATTGGTACATGTATCAATCAAATAAATCTAATTTTGATAGATTGGTTAAAAAGTAAGTGGAGCAACATTTGTTTTTGTTTGCCTTCCACTATACTGGAAAATTGGGACATTGCTTTTAATTACCTCACTAGCTCCTATAGTTAACTTAGAGCACAGCAACCCCTAACCACAAGAAGCTTCATAACTAGTCATGTGTAGGAGTCATTGTGTCTGTACAGATTTCATGTTAAGCACAACTGCCACAGTTAAATCACAACATGACTTTTCATCTGTACTCACCACTGTGAAACTTCTGCAGCTGAAAGCTTTGGACTCCCTTTCCTCAGTCCATACCTCGACTCGGTCGGCACAAACTTCAGCCATGGAGCGAACTTTGCGACCTCTGCTTCAACAATCGTGAGGCAGAGCTTGGGCATATTCGAAGGCGGTTATAGCCCGGTTGACCTACAGATACAGCTTTCGGAGTTCTCTCGATTCATGCTCCAGTCCAAAGTAGTGTACCAGCAAGGCAAGCCACAGAGGCCAAATTATGTTCATGCCTTCTCTTTAATCTACAACATGCAATCCCACTAAACTTATGCTAATAAAAAAATTGGTTTGCATTGCAGGAGGGGTGTTTCAGGAGTTGTTGCCAAAACCCGAGTACTTCTCGCATGCTCTATACACGATCGACATCGGCCAGAATGATGTCACTGCACTCTTCGAGCTGAACACACCCCCGGACACATACATTCCTAATGCACTCTCGCAGTTCTCTGCTATCATAGAGGTTTGAGGAAGTCTCAACCAGATGCTGCAACTGTGTTCTATTCTCTTAATTGCCTGTGCTCTTAGCTGACTGTAGCATCCATGAATTGGTGCAGAATATATATGGCAAGGGGGGAAGGCACTTCTGGATCCACAACACAGGTCCACTGGGATGTCTGCCCTATGCTCTGCTGAGGAGACCCAGCACATCAGCAGGATTAGATGCAGCTGGCTGCTCAATCTACTTCAATGAACTAGCACAAAAGTTCAACAAAATGCTATCTGAAGCAGTGGCATCGATCAGACAGAAGCTCCCTCATGCAACTTTTGTTCTGGTGGACATGTACTCGGTCAAATACTCAATTTTCAGCCAGCCTACGAAGTTCGGTAAGATCTGAAACTCTTATCAGTTTACATGCATTAACACAATGTACATCTGAAATACATGTTGCAGACCATACATGCAAAGTTCATAACTTGGTGAAAGATTATGTTTTTACAGGGTTCGAGGAGCCACAGAAATCTTGCTGTGGATATGGTGGTGGCGCCTACAACTTCGATTTTGGTGTCAGATGCGGGTATCCAGTCGTGATCAACGGCACGGAGCGTGCACCAAGTTGGTGTCAGAATCCTGGCAAAAGGGTCGTGTGGGACGGAATTCACTTCACGGACGCTGCGAACAAAGTTGTCTTCCATGAGATCTCCGGCGGAAAGTATTCTGACCCTCCTGTCGCACTGAGCACAGCGTGCCAAAAGATGGCCACCACTGCCGTCTGAGAGCGCCAGGACGTTTTGAAGTAAACGGGGGACAGGGATCGATTAAGAGCACCCAAAAAGAGAGGGCATGATGTGACGTACTTTGCGCATGAGAACTAAATGTCGCTTCTTTGAACATTTCATTAGCAGAACGCATTATTGCTCAGATTGAGTGAGCATTTGCAAGATTAGGAAGTGTAGCTGTGGGATTAACTGGTTAAGTGTAATTTCTTTGTGCTCTGTATGATTAGTAAGTGCATTACTTCAGTTTCATGGTTTCAGTCACACTAATATTTTCTGGTTTGTTTTCAGCCTATATTATTTTCGATGATCCACTCGACTAATCATCGTCGCCTTCCAATTGCACGTCTAGCTTAGCAATGAGTCCGAGCATCCTAAAGGTGTTCACGAGTTGAGTTGAATTCGATCCGATGTCGTTTTTGACATGTGAATTATATCCGTCCAAAATTAGATCGGATCGTCGGGTCATCTGGCCAAATTTTTTTATTTTTATTTTTTTTTCATTTTATTTTTTGGTTTTTAGCATGAAGTGTTATATTTACTATTCATTTTAAAATATAAAATATTTTTTTAAAATATTTTAAATATTTTATTATAATATATTTTAAATTAAACTTAAATTTTAAATTAAATTATTTTTTTAAATTAAAAAAAATAAAAATCGAGTCGGATTGAAATTTTTTAACTTGTACCCATCGAGTCTTGCTCATGTCGAATCCGATCTGACAAAAAAATTGAACCGATTCAAATTAATTTTGATCGATTTGAATTGTCGAATTCATCGATGAACACTAGCATCCAACTAGTCGCCTCCAATTCATGTCGAATTTAGCTATGGCAAATTTATAACAAAAATTTTCTATTGTGTGATAACTCGAACCGATATTTATTTAAATAAATAGCTGCTTGATTTCAACCCTTGTTTAAAAAAGAGTTTGGATGTAGCATTACTTTGTATTAAAATTCACATGGTCTCGTAGTTTATATTATCAATTTTTGAATCAGCAGTTTTGATCAGTCATATAAATAATCAAATTCTCGTAATTTAATACGGGCTGAATCTCAGTCATTAATCATGTGCTTCTAGTTCAATATAAACTATTTAGTACCACTAGAATGTCAAATAGAGAAAGTACTTCTAGTTCGCCAAATTAGGCATCTGGTTGTGTTATAAATTCTTCTGAAACTTGGAAAATCTGCTGTTCGTTTCAGTTTTCATAATCTTTCACTCGCATCTTAAACTATCAAGACGTTCATACTACTGTGAACCTGTTGGCGAATCCTTGGGCAATTCAAATTATTTGGGCCATGAGAATGAGGATAAGTACTCATATCTTAATTTTCTCCTTTAGTTGTCCACGTGTTGAGTTTTTGCTTGAATCAAAGTTGTCGACGGCCCATACGTAAAAAGGAGTGTTAAAAATATAAATATAAAAATATTATTTTTTCTATCGGCTTAAGCTTTTAGAATTGTTGGTAGCACATCAAATTTAACATACATTCTACCGATCAAGAAGTTCCATGTTTTGTGGAGTAAAATCACACCAGTTGTCCGAGGAGCAGTTCTGTGATCCTGCCTTTGCTTACATTACAAAGGGTGAATTTTTTTTCATCTTTATTCTTTTGAAGACTGCTCGCGAGTTTACCTGAAAGCTTATATCTTGTCGTATGGGTCTACTACCAAATTGTTTGAAATGGGCCAAAGGTCTCTTTCTGCTCCAAGATTTCATATTTACAATGTTTAGCTGAATATCTTTCAAGAACAGGTCGTAGTGCTAGGTTCAGAAGCCAAATTATGAAATTAAATGCATTTTCTCCTGTGGGGGAAATCACAGCTGGTCAAATGTCTCATAACATTCATACTTTGTACGCACTCACATTACATAAGATTGGGGTTGGGTGATACAAATACTTGAGCTAGGCACTGACCTGCACAGCCATTGTTTCTCCATGAGTGTGCTTCCAGAGAATCATATTTTTGGATTCAACTATTGAACTTTCCAAGTGAATGTGCCTTCCTTCTATGTTTCAGAATCTTGGTTATAGGTTCTTCTAACCAATAAACTTGTGTCAGCTTAAGACATAATTAAGGTTCAAAACTTTCAGGTTTTGATTCCAGACTTTTTTCCCCCAACCAATAGACAATTTCTTTTGTTTCTCTCTCCTCCTCTTCGTCTCATACACCAGCCACCGAAGGATCCAGGAAAAAAAAGAAAATAAAATGACAGTCCTTTCGCTCACCTCCACATCGCCCTAGGATACAATCAAATTAGATATCAGCTCTTGACGAGAGAAAGAAGATGGTGCAAATGTTTGGATTTTTCATTTCTCGTGGATTGAGAAATTTGAGCTAAAAAATATCTTTGATATCACAAATTCATTATGATTAATTCGATATTTATCAATGAGTTACTACCATTAGATGTTGAGGAGTTTGATATCAATTTTGATTACTTAATAGGATCTTTTTGTCTATTTAAGTTCTTCTTGATTTTATCTCGTCGTAGAGGAACAAAGAGGAACGAGGACTACAAATGATTAGGAATATGACGTGAGGACTTTTCGACGGCGCTATAAGGACATAGTGTATATCATATGGGCTCACTAAGAAATAAAACTAAGTAAACTTGTAATCATGAAAATGAAAAGATAAAACATAATAATGTTGCAGCGGAAAATATAACGAGATATCATAAAGATAAAACATATATCATGGCAACGAAAACTTATATAAATTCATAAGACATCTTGCCATCTATGGACATAAATCCACGGTCAAATATAAGACCTATAACATGAGTCTTAGGCTCATTCGACTCGAGACGTAACATAATATAAATTTCATTAGACATTGACACTAATGACATAAAATGCTTACAAGACCTAGATACGACCATGTGCAAATCAAAGCCGCCATGAGCACACCACCACCAAGCACTTCATGCATCTTCGCCTGCATGGATCCAGAAACAGGAGAGGTGAAAACCCCCCGGTTAGAGTATGTAAAGGTCGACATCTATCATGCAACACACACACACACACACACACATATATATATAAGTTCTCTTTGACTCACATCATCATCATTTAAACATCTTGATCATAAGGTCAATTATTATCTTTTATATGAAGAGTCTCGGGTAACATTAGCACACATCATAATAACTAGCTAGGCTGATCCTTCTCTGGGGTCAATATTGGATCCTTCTCTGGGGTCCAATATAGGGAAGCATACCACACTACTAATAGTGATGAGACATCACTTTCGGAAAGCGCCTTCGGCTACTTCCCCCTTCTCCAATGTGCCTCGATTAATTCATCATGCAATCTTTTCAATACATCAAGCATAGCAATCAATCTTGTGATTTTAACCTAATTACGACTTTGCATGCATTTCGAGGTCTAGATGTAACATAAGCATCAAACATGGTTTACTATCTTGTAAAAATATAAAGCATAGCATATAATTGATTTGATAAGACATTAGGGGAATAACATCATAGTAAACAACCTCAAAATAGAGTTTACATAGCTTAAAAATATCTTACTAGTCATCACGGCCCGTGAGGTGTATATCATGATCGTGAGACTCAGTGTCACGGCCCATTACAACCTGTCACGGCCCGTGACCCTCACTGTCACGGTTCGTTATAACTCGTCACGGCCCGTGACCGAAGCAGTGTAACGGACGGGGGTTCGATACGGTCGTAACAGGATTTTACGGCCGGACCGAAATCCTTCCGAAATGATACTTGAGCCGTATTGGTCGATACGACCATTGTGTCACGGCCCGTGATATTCCATCACGACCGTGACCGAAATGATGTTTCGTGACCATGTCACGACCCCAGTCCACGGCCCGTGAGAACGTCTCACAACCCGTAATGACACCTGCCACGGTCCGTGATATCATATCACGGTCCGTAATGACCCTTGTCACGGCCCGTGATATCACATCAAGGCCCATAATGGTTGTCCTGGAAATTCGTTTTCACCCATTCAACTCCCAAATTCAATCCTTTCTTACCTATGAACTTATCATTCTCAAAGGAATTCCTATGTGAGTGAATTATTATACTATAGGGAACATCTCAATTTGGGCACTAAAAGCATCAAATTACATTCAATTGAGTTCAAGTTCCAACCTAGGGTTTACATATCCATTCTATAGTTCGTTTACACATTGCTATGGCTCATAGTTCGACACATTCATATTATTTGAGGTTTGAACATGGAAGAAGCATATCATTGCAACAATTTACATAATAGGGACATCATTTGATCATGGCATGTCTCATATGAATCATAGCAATACAATAGAACTCTAATACATGAGAATATATCCAATCAATAGAAGATTAGCTTATTATGATAGGAGGGATCATAAGATGGATATATAAACATCATTATCACATTAGGGAAGCATAACATTCATCACATGGTTCTTATCACATCAAACACATAGAAAATGTCATTTAGACATAAGAACAAACACCTAATATGCATACACCTAATATGTCATCCCCTCATCTTTAACTCTAACAACATAGTGTTATTATAAACATAAGGACATAAATAGATAACCAACTAGGTTAGAATTATCACTTAGGATTTCCATCATACCTTTTAGGTTCATACAAGCATCTAAGGTTCATATTTATCATGTACATAGTTCTAGGATTTCATAATAAGAAAGCTCATATAAAAGGATCATATAACTAACTTGACATCATGCTAAAGATATGACATTCATAATATGAGATAAAGCATACTTGAATGATAAGAAAGAACATATAGACATATCAACAAACACATGATATGCAACATTTCTAATGCCATCACCATCATTTCTACCATATAAGAAAGGAGTTTCTTATAATCCTCAAACTAATGAGGTGAGAAATGAGGGATTGTATCTCCTCTACATACCTTGGTAAGAACCATAATCCTTTCTAGCTCCTTCTTCCTATTTGATGGTGATTCCTTCTTTCTCCCCTTCCTAGAGCTTCTAAGTCTTCTTCTCCTTTCTCTCTTGACCTTCCTTCTTCCTCTCCCAAGCCTCCTTGAGCTTCACAATAGGAAGGAGCTTCAAACCCTAGCCATGGAGATCTTCTTGTGTGAAGAGAGAGATGAGAGCAAGAGAGAGAGAGAGAGAGAGAGAGAGAGAGAGAGAGAGAGAGAGAGAGAATGGGAAAAAAGGGTAATTTCTGGTTCACTCCCTTTTATACTTAGGGCACACTCACTTAAGTGAGATCTTTGGGCACTCTTGGTATTAATGGGCTAGTTAGTTAATTGGGCTTGAGGGTTAATAATTTGGGGTTTTACAAAAGGTATGTATGGGGATACGATTTATGTGTATGCTATGTAAGAGAGATCTAATGTTTAGGATCTCTATAAAAAAATCTTCTTTGTATTTAAGGATTAGCATTTTCATGTGCATGCTTAAATGTTAACACATATGACATATTTTTGATTTGTAGGTTTAATTTTAAATGTTAGAAAAAAATAAACATATTCAAAATTTGTAGTTGATGATTCAATCAAAATTTGAGTAAGTTTTACTTACTAAAAAAATATAGATAATATATGGATTGATATATCTTAAAGTCTAGTTTCAGTAAAAATTGAATTGATGTGAGGTTTGTAGAAAATATTATGATAAAAATATTAACACTATGTTATGGTGGTCGATATATAATGTGTTCAACTTAGAAAATATATTGTAAATTGTGTGAATTTAGGATATAAAATTTATGAATTAATTAGATATTTAAATGAACTTTTTATGAAACTTAGAATTATCTAAAAGTGATGAGTTTAGAGGGAGTTAAGAGTAATTCAATGCTCAACGGTCAAAATATTGGTCATGAAATTAATCAAAGGCATTATAAGGTTTCTTAAGAATAAATAACATGGAAATAAAATATATGAATTCTATATGTAAGTTCTACGAAAGAAAATTGAAATTAATCAAATTGAATATCTATGAATTTAATTATCAATTTTAGATTATACAAATCTGTTCAAATGCTAAAATAGTTGATTTATATGTTGATATTCAATTTATCTATTGAAATTGATCATTTCGATGGATATATGCTATATTAAATGTTTAAGTTCATTATTATTGTTATGTTTAAGCCAAACATGATTTACATTAAAATTTTATATTGTATTACAATACTTATTATGATCTATGATTATGCCATCAAATTTCATAATTTTTTTTATATATAATGGCACAATTGTTATGTGAGATTATATTATGAACTGTTAATTAAAATTTTTATAGTTATTAAAGTCTCAAAGTAAAAATGTGAAAGTCAAGTTTAACAAGATGAAAGATGAAAGAAATCCATGTGTATGAATTGGAAGCGAGAACAAAAGTTATCGATGAAAATAACATATTGTTGACTAGTACTCATATTGTATAGAACTCTCCACACTATGCGACGAATTAGAATTCTTAATAGTTGAATTCTCACTCATGATATATGTACATGTCGTGATATGTACATCCACTAACAATATGATGCATGAAGTGATGATGTATTGGAAGTGAATAGCTCTTCCAATAAAAGTTAAAAAAGTTAAAAATAATAACTTATTAAGATACAAAAAGAAAAAGAAAACATGTTAATGAAAAAAAGAAAGTGAAGTTAAGCAAATGGAAAATTAAGAAAAGAAATACAAAATAGATTACCAAATAAAGAAAGATAACAAAGTGAGACATTTAACAAGGAAAAGTACAAAAACAAATTAAAAGAACATGTATTCTAATGATTTTAAAGTCTATGCAAATGAAAGGTGACGTAAATTGTTAGTTGATAGTATCCAATGTTATTATTTTCTGAGCCTTATTCTTATTCTACTAGTGTTTATCTATATATTTATGATTATATTCAAGTTTGACTTTACTAATGATATTTTTATAAAGTGCATGCAAATCATACATAATGGATTTTAGCTTACTAGAGGTAGAATTCTTCTGCATCTATCTTGCAGGTGTGAATGCTCATGATGTTGATAATTGTACATAGCATGATCCCGAGATAAGGATTATTAGTCTTGTAATAGTCAAATGTTTATTTTGATGTTTTAAATTATATGTGAGATTCCTTATATTCATAATTTCGATTTAATTCTGGAATATAATTTTTTTTTATTTCACAAAAAAATGTATTCACATTTTTAGTCAAGAAAAAATGATTAAGGGGTAAGTCAAAAGTAACGATCTCGAGAATATCTTTGTACATGTGTTGAGAGAGGATTGGATGATGCTTCAATTAATGTCTTTTAGGTGTTGAAACTTTTCTTCTATCTAGATAAATGGATGGGTAATAAAAAAATCACAATATGCATCTACGTTAATAAATAATTGATCATATTTTTTTTTCGATTACAAAAGAGGACCATTGATTTAATACAATAAACAGAAATAAACTATGCCACAATCGTAAGTTGAACCATTGACGGAGCCAAAATTTTTATTCAGGGGTGCACAATTACTCATATACTTATTTATATAATTAAAAAATTATTTTAATATTAATTTATATTTGTAATTATAATTTTTAATAATTTATTTGCTCGACATAATATAATTTGAGATATTTACATTAGTTTTACTTTTTATTTTAAACTTTAAAAAATAGAAAGAAAAAATAATGAGAATATTTAAATGGATATGATATTATATAAATAATTCATAATTGAATAAAATAATAATAAAATAAAAAATTGATAATATTGATATATATTTTCATGAAAAAATATACTTCTATTTGTGTGATAGAATAATAAGTAGATATACATAATATAGTCATAGACTAATAAGTAAAAATACATAATGTAGTGTATATATATATATATATATATATATATATATATAATATAATATTATT
>LTAE01000050.1:109368-120630 GCA_001647135.1 Pontederia paniculata
TCATAATAATAATAATAATAATAATAATAATAATAATAATAATAATAATAATAATAATAATAATAATAATAATAATAATAATAATAATAATAATAATAATAAGGTGCCAATGTATGATAGATGATTGGTCTTATTGTTGAAGAAGAAGAAACTAAGAACCGTTTGAGTGGTGGAGCGTGTACAAATGAGTTGTAACTTTGGAACGTTGTAAGACAACTTGCTACAGCCTCTACCTTGGCGAGCCCAACTTGCTTAATATCTCTAGCCAATTGTCAACTTGTGTGTTCTGCATCCTTTAAATTGCAATAAGAACATGTGTTTCTTACAGAAAAATATAAGTTAAGACACGTTCTTTTAATAGAAAAAATAAATATCATCTCACCTTGTCATTCAGGTTTTCTAACACAGAAAATTATTCAATTATTAAAGAAGAGAAAAGGGCATTAAAAAAGATGTATTGGCTCGTGTACATTAATTAATTTCTATTATATATATATGTATATATATTATAAAAATATTATTATTTCTATCTATTTAATTTTTTAGTATTATTGATATTGCATCCAATTTAACATGGTATCAGAGTCAGATGTCCTAAATTCAAATTTCAATGTTGTTTGTATTGAAAATATTTTTTTTCTTAGTTATCCAAGTGATAGAAGACTATCTAGCTTGGTTCGGAAAGCACTTGTTGGGTTAAAGATTTGTTTTTAGCTAAATGTTAGGCTTAAATGTTTAACTATTGACCCTACTTGTTCGAATGGGTGTTCACTCCAAAGTGTTCTCGGACTGCATGCATACATTCGTAAGTCACTTAGTACAACATGACCAATTTCATTGAGAGGAATCAGCAAAGAAAAGAAAAACATGTCTCCATTCTTAATGTGTGTATTTTTTAGATTGATTATCCTCGGGCTGAGAAGTGTCTACATGAGTTCGTTGAGGTGTCACCACGTCTGCGGCGCTCTTTTTTCTATTCGTTCGGATTGCTCCACCTAAGTAGAACGAAAAAGAGGAATTGGAAATTCAAAGGGGGAGCCAACTTGCTTACTCTCCTAATTAGAAGGAGGCTCATTGTTAGCTAGTTGATGAATAAAGTATTTATTATGGATGAATGATGAATAGGTATTTATTGTCTCAAATTTTCAGCCTCATCTAAAAGTTAAAAAGAACTATTGGAATTGTCAGGAAGTTGATATAACCAAACTTTGAACCATTCAGTTCGAAATATGTAAAAGTAAACTTTGAAACCTCTTCCAACATCGAGTCTGATCATAATTAACATAGCACGGAGTTGATGACATTAACCGCATATTTTGATGTTACAATAATTTGGTGCATGAGAGTTTATATTAATGCAGCTGACGTACACAAATTTTATAAAATACACAAATCTTGACATCAATTAGTATTTTAAATATTATGGTGGATTTATCATGTTATGTCCTTGAGATGAGAATGCACTAATAATTTATTCAATTAGTGACACGAAGACCATTCTTAAGCCACATAGTTTTGCAGTTTAGTACATGATTTATTGCTCTAAGACAGACAAAAAAAAGGGTACATCTAAGTGAAGTAGCCTCAAAATAATTTAGAACAATAGCATATAGTATGCACATGCAAATTTATTCATGCTTATGTTTATATACTCTCATTACTAATCTAGTTGAAAGCGGAGGAGGATTTATGGGTCCGATCAAGTTCATACCCCATGCCGCGAACGACCATGCTCAATTCTTACCGATCGGGTAAAGTATTTTTCCGAATGAAGTAGTTCACTACAATAAAAATGTATATTTGAGACGATTACTATTTAGAACCGTCTCAAATTTAAATTTTGAGATGGTCAAACGACGAAATAAGTCGATGTTGATACAATGATTTTAAAAAATTTTGAGGTGATCTATGAAGATCACTTTAATAATATTACGAAGGTTCAAATTCGAAGCTATTAGCTATCACTTAAATCGCTTATATCATATCAGCAATATTTATGTTCTTTTTTGGATTGTACAGAATTGGTGTGCATGATTGCAGGTCAATGCCCCCATGATAAATGGAAAAGACGAACAATAAAGTAATTGCTCAATGCAAGTGGGGAAGTGTTAGGTACGATCATTATCTAATCTTCACAAATTGATTGCCACTGTACTCTTTGCATAGGATCCACACTTCTACAATTTCCTCCTTTTATATCCCCAAAGACTAGCCTTTAGATTATATCCACTCCTGTTTGTACTTGATTCTCTATCTAGACTGCACTTTTGCATGAAAGATATGAAGATCCTTCTTCTTCTTCTACCTCTCCAGTTGCTCATATGCGGCCTTCTGCAAGCATCTGCTGCATCTGCAACATGCCGTTTCCCTGCTATCTTCAACTTCGGCGACTCGAACTCCGACACCGGCGGGTTGGCTGCTCTATTCGGGGCACTTAATTCACCACTTAATCCACCATATGGCGAGAACTTCTTCAAGAAGCCCACCGGCAGAAACTCAGATGGCCGCCTTATCATTGACTTCATTGGTATGTTATTAGTCCATGCAAATAATAATTATTTGATGCATCACTTGTTTTTTTTGTTTCTTTCTTCTTGATGCCTTTCATTATGTTCAGAAAGTGACTTCTTTTAATGAGCCAAATGGCCCTTAAAGTGACTTTTGTATTTATTTAAACATCTATGCAATCGTTCATCTGTTAATGTTATGTTCAGATCTACATCTAAACTTAGATATTTACACAGATCATTTTCTTCCTGTCGACAAGGGAGAACTAGTAAAAATGGAGTTGGGCAACCCTCAACCGCTAGGAACTTCATAACTAGCTTAGAGCAGGAGTCATTTGTATATGTACAATTTTCATTTTAAGCACAAGATGATAGTCACCAGTACTCATCATGCACTGTTATACTCCTGCAGCTGAAAGCCTTGGACTCCCTTTCCTCAGTCCTTACCTCGACTCGGTCGGCACAAACTTCAGCCATGGCGCGAACTTTGCGACCTCCGCTTCAACAATACTGCGGCAGACTTTGAGCATATTCCAGGGAGGCTATAGCCCCATCGACCTGCGGATACAGCTTTCGGAATTCTCCCGGTTCATGGTCCAGTCCGGAGTGGTGTACAATGAGCAAGGCATGCATGTCATGAAGGACTAATTATGTTGATCCTTTCTCTTTAATCTAGTACATGCAATCCTGCTAAACTTAAACAAATTGTTGCATTGCAGGAGGGGTGTTTCAAGAGTTGATGCCGAAATCCGAGTACTTCTCGCGTGCTCTATATACAATCGACATAGGCCAGAATGATGTCACTGCAATGTTTGAACTGAACACGCCTCCGGACACATACATTCCAAATGCCCTCAAACAGTTCACCATTGTCATAAAGGTTTGAGGATATCTGAACTGTAACTGTGTCAGATATCAATCTTAGTTGTCTGTGCTCTTTGGCTCTTAGCTGACTGTAACATCCATGAACCGGTGCAGAGCCTATATGACAAGGGGGCGAGGCACTTCTGGATCCACAACACAGGGCCACTGGGCTGTCTGCCGTATGCTGTGATAAGGAGGCCTAACACTTCAGCAGCACTAGATTCAGCTGGCTGCTCAGTCTATTTCAATGAACTGGCACAAAAGTTCAACAATAAACTATCTAAAGAAGTGGCATCGATCAGACAGAATCTTCCTGATGCAACTATTGTGCTAGTGGACATGTACTCAGTGAAGTACTCTTTTTTCAGCCAGCCTGAGAAGTTTGGTAAGATCTGAAAGTTGATCAGTTTGGATTCTTCTGAAATGACTGTTAAAGACCGGTAACGAAAGAAGAATTATAACTTCATGAGATAATTTTTTTTGACAGGATTCGAGGATCCACAGAAAACATGCTGTGGATACGGTGGTGGTGCATACAACTACGATTTCACCGTCAAATGCGGGCATCCAGTTGTGGTCAACGGCACTGAACGTGTGGCGAATTCGTGCGATGATCCTGCGAAAAGCGTCGTATGGGACGGAGTTCACTACACGGACGCCGCGAACAAAGTTGTCTTCGATCGGATTTCCGGCGGAGAGTTCTCAGACCCTCCGGTCGCACTGAACATGGCGTGCCAAACGATGACCGCTTCAGTCTGATCGCCGGCGTGCTTCGGTTGGAGCAATCGGGACATGGATCGAATAAAAAGACATCAAAAGAGGGCATTATCTCCTCTTTCGATTTCAACGTTGTAGCTTCGATATCGATAGCCTCAATTTGGTGGCTCTCTGTACCATGAGTTGACTTTTTGCCATTTCAAGTGGTTTCTCTCTCTCTCTTTAGTCCCCATCTCATATATTTAAGACATATTTAACTTAGCTGATAAAAAAATATTTAATAAATATTTTAAGTGTTGAAATTTATAAAATATAAATAATTAAATATTTAAATAAAAGTATCGATAATATCAATAAATAATTATAATATTTATTAAAATAAATATTGATTAAAATATTCTTAAAATTATATGATAATAATATTAAAAGAATATGAATAAAAAAATAATATAGATAATTAAAAAAATAAATCAATAACTTTAAAAATAAACAAAGGATACCTTGCTTATTTTTTAAAATTATAAATTATAATTTTTTATTTATGAGTTTTTAAAATCAACTTATAAGTAGTTTAACATCACTTATAAACTTAGTCAAATAAGTCCTTGATATGTATATAGTTATATTATATACTATAGTTTTTATTCATTAATTTCTAATTGATGTTGATAAAAAAGCAAAAATAATTAACATATAACGCACCAAAAATTGGGTTAAAATTTGCCGAAGGGAAAAAAACTAGTGTTAAGTAGTTAATTGTATTTCTATTTTTTCTCTCTATTTTGTTATTTGTTAATTATTTATTTCTTATTTGATAGTGATATTCCAGCCCTGTTAGATTACTATTGACATTTTGCCCCTCTGTCTATTGAAGGACTTGAATTTGGGTTCAATAAAATGGGTTAAATTAGATAGAGTTTCAGATTTTACTCACAAACTAATTTTAAAAATTATGTAAATTCTTTATACACTCTTGTAAAGCTTACATGATTTTCTACGTTTTTATACAGGTTATATGACTCATTTTTTATAATAAAAAAGAAAAAGAAATGTGTAAAAATGGTAATTTGTTTAATTTAATTATTTAGTAATTAAGAGTGGTGTTCATAAAGAGTATATCAACAGGTAAAATAATTGTACTTAATTTTAGTGCATTTTTATCTTTTATTATTTTTCTAACTTAATAAATTGCAATTGTTGTTATTTATCTATTACGTCTTATTTGTGCTACTTTATATATGGGAAAAAGGAATGTGTAGCGCACTTGTACAAAAATTAACGACACTTTCTGTACAAATGAATATTGTTCAATTTTTTTTTATACATCGTTACTTTCTGTTGCACTACACTAAAAGTGGGTTACACGCTCCCTGCCCCCTTTATATATATATGTCATATTAATAGTTATATATATATATATATATATATATATATATTTGCATTATGAAGTTTTATTAATTATTTTTATAATTAAATTTATTTTATACTAATCATTAAATTTAAGTAATACCCGATCAATGACTATTCACCATTGCTCTTGAAAGCGCGCGTCTATCTCTCAAGCACAAGGTTAGGTTCAGCCTCAACGAAAAAACGGAGCACCTAACAACACATAAATGGGCGGTGACACAGACCAAGAACTACAAAATTACTCCTTCCATTCTAGGGTGATGGAGGGATCATACCATTCGAACAATTTTTCATATTTTTCTAGGAAATTTTGAAAAAGCAGCAATCAATATGATTTCCCCTCTCCCGAAAGGAAGAACTTGAGTCGGAGTCACCGTGGATTGAGTTTGAACGGGCACAGGAGTGTATTGTGCAGGTAAAGAAGTTTGAATTTCTCTTCTCTGGTTCAAGCTGACACATATGCGTCTTTTATAAGACCGGAAGAGAAGGGGGAGCAGGTTATATACTCAGATCTGCTGACTCTAAACTTATTTTTGCAGGAGCTCATAAGAAGCAATTTCACTCAGCCTTAGCAGGCAAAGCATGGAGTTTCAAATAGGGAATCACTATGTGTGCCTGCAGAAGGGTATACGTAACCTGCAAGCTGAAATGGATTCTTTACATCTGACTCAAATTATCAACAAGCTAACCGCTTGCCCATGGAGGCTAAGAAGCATTCCTCAGGATATATGGAATCTTATACATTTTTTCTGAAAACTTTATATGTAAACATGTTTTTAGACTAGCTAACAGAGAAGCCCATTTTTAGCATTTAGAGGTCGATTATCGACTGACGATTCACTTTGGGAGGAGAGTCCCCCCCCCCCAAGCTCTCCTTGATATTTTATATCAAGACAATATCGTTTCTGCTATTTAAGTTATCCTTTTTATAAAAAAAAGAAGTTTGAATTTGATAATTAATCATAACTACCCTCCAATTATTTTTATGCTTAGAATCACATAAGTTGTCCAAGTAACACAGACTGTCATCAGAATTTTTATCTCCACCCACAAAAAAGTATATGGTTTGTTGTGTAGGCTTATTACCTAACTGATTCAAATGGGCCAAAGTTCTGTTTCTGCTCCAAGATTTCATCTTTTTCTGGTTGAATATCATTCAAGAACAAGAAGATAGGGTGCTACTGTTTTTTCCCTTTTCTGACAGCGTTCAGAAACCCATTTCTGAAAGGGGTTGGTGGATAGACATGCTTCAGCAAGGTGTCGCTTGGAGTCACACCTCATGCTATTTATGACATATTTGGATTGAAGGTAAAGAAGGATAACAAAAGAAATCAAGAGTGGTTGGCACAGTTGGTTAGCGGGACTGTGCTCTGGGAGGATGGGGCTAGTAGCCCCGGGTTCGATTCCCAGAGAGACCACTTTGGCCAGGATTTACTTTCGCCGCACCCGTCCGAACACTGGATTAGTCAGGTGCTAGTAGCCCTGGAAACCGGTGGGGTTCTACTCTTAGACCCAAAAAAAAAAAAAGAAGGGTAAATATTATCTTTGGAAATAATTTTTTACCCTCCTAAACCAATTTAAAGTTATTTATTTTAAAATAAAGTTAAGCGGAGATAAATGATTTTACTTTTCATTATCCTTCCTCTTATTATCTTCCCCCCTCTATTCAAACACACTCCTAGATTAGCTTTCCAGGTGCTCTATCAAGGAGACAGTGAAAATGCCCTTCTGTATTTCAGATCTTGGTTATGAGTTCTTCTACACATGGTATATGAGGTTTAAAAGTTTCAGATTCTGATTCACATAATAGAAGATCACAAAGTGTAGGTGTGTCCTTCAGAAATTGATATCTGGTGAACATGTTTTACTTGCAGCAACCATGTTAAACCAGGACATGATAAAAGCTTCCAAGAATTTGCCCTCTGTCTTGTTCTTTCTTTTTGCATTACCAAAAGGAAGTTGTAGACTACAAACAACTACATGAGTAAAGGATTCAACAAAACTACTAGAGGCCACCTCCAGGGCTTTGCCTTCATTGATGAGAGGGGCAAAAGAACTAAAGCTGACACATCAATTGGTCATACAAGAATCATGTTTCGTTAATTCTTATTTCCTTCTTTATGACCTTCTAAACTTGCTGACATGTTTGTTATATCTCAACTGGATGAACCTGGTTCTGGTACCCCATAGCATGCATCCAATTCGGCGTCGTCGAACAACTCGCTCCAGGACCACTGCGATTTTAAGCCTTCCATCTCATCCCCTACACAACTCATGGAATCATCGGAAAGCTTCTTATTGGCAGTAGAATTGCTGGATGCAAGAGAGTTCAAAGGGTAGTTGCTGCTAATAGTGCTATTGTTGCTGCTAAGATGGTGCTGAAGGGCAACTCTCACTCCGGTCATGAGGTACCGCCGATGAGACGACACGTAAGGGCTCGCCGTGTGGACCACGACGTCGCATTCCCGGCACAGCAGAGCGCGGTCCTCCAAGCAGAAGAAGTACCCTCCTACCTCCTACAAATCCATGGGCATCAATGACAATAGCTCAGTAATATTACCATTTACTTAGTACTATCTTGGAAAAAAAAGGAAGAACGATAACTTCATGCAGCCTGATGCAATGTATCATACAAATTTGAAGGATGCCTTAAAAGAAAGATATGCTATTTATAGACAGGCAGACAACCAATCGATAACACATCAAATTAAATCCGTGAGGAGGGATCGCCATCTCTATGCTCTGCACCAAGGAGGGGTAGTAGGGGCCTGGACGATTGATTGGACTCTGGTTCACAGGACTCAGTTATTTTACTAAGAAGTCCATAAATTTCGTGGTCCTATCAGGTCACCATTATTAATGGCTGATGAGAAAATTATGTGGGAGAGCAAAACCAGGAAGCAGGGGATGGTGGAGAATTGCTTCCTGCTGCATTACGTATCAGATAACTTTCAGGTTAATCATGGATGGCATTAATGAAAAGGCATGCAGCTGACCTTTGTCTGCAGGCAGCTTCAGATGTCAGTATCAGCATTTGAAAGCATTAGTTTCAGCATTTGAAGAGTTCCTTCTTTTTCTGTTAAACTATCAGTCTCCTCTTAAATCTGCTACCGAACTGTTCTATTTCAAATTGTATGCTTATTACATCTAGAGAACGGAAGGACATCTGAACTCATTCTTTTTACCAAAGATAACAAAAAAGAAACTGCAAAGCAAATTTGACAGAATCAAATAATTCATGAACAAATACATCGACTTCTAGTTTAAATGGTGATCGAAGAAGGACTATGAAAGTTTCAAAAGAGTACCATCAAGCACCTACAAAGACTGAAATAAAGCTGCAATTTTTATCTACCTGACAGATATCGCAGATTGGAATCTGCGACGAGGACGACTTGGAGGAGGAAGAGCTCCGGGGCAGCAGCGGCACGCGCTGATGCTTCCCGGCGAGCTTGTTGGCGGCGTGGACCTTCTCGTCGCAGCCCAAGCAGAGCGCCGCCTCGTCGGCGCAGCACAGCAGCGCCGCCTCCGCCCGCTCGCACACGTCGCACTGTATCTTCATCGATCCCGGACGGTCTCAAAGGTTCCTCCAATGGCTCTAACAAGCGCAGCTCGTCGGAGTTCGCCGGGGAAGTGACCGAGATCCTCCTGAAAGCAATCAGGTGGTGCGTTCACCACCACAACCTGTTAGCTCACCACCACCACCAACAACAACAACAAACATAGGCGGACAAGAAAAAGAGACAAATATCTTACAAAGTGATATTTTTTGCATCTAGAAGGAATCAAAAGTGTGCCATAGATAGATATATAGATAGATACTGAATGAGACAAAAATTTATCTTGTGGATATTTTAGATCCGATGCCATGTATGGAAAGATTCTTGATAGATATTTTTTTCAGGAAGATAGATACTGTTCCGAACAAAATAAATATAAATATTATATGAACTACGTCAAGATCTCTATTTGTGAGTGCGCGTGTGTATAAGAAGATTAAAGTTTATGGATATGTTACCTGCAGACTGACTGGAACTGCCAGAAAAAGAAATACTCTCAGGGAAACAATTCACAGGAGCTCTAGAAGAGTGTCAATTGCAAGCGTTGGGTGCTTGGAGAAGTCTAGGAAGAAAGAGAGAGAGAGAGAGAGAAGGTTAAAGAGATATTTGGTTGGCTGACCAGTGAGACTTTTATACTGGTTGCACGAAGAGAGAGAGAGAGAGAGAGAGAGAGAGAGAGAGAGAAGAGAGAAGGGTAAAGAGATATTTGGTTGGCTGTGACCAGTGAGACTTTTATACTGGTTGGACGAAGATGATGGTATACTGGTACTTGCATGCACTAGTACTACACGTATTCCTACAAAAATTGTTTAGAATTAAAAATAATTGTGTGGAATTTCCAGAACAAAACGAAAAAATGAGAGGATGATTTGAGAAAGATGGAGGAGGGATGATATAGTGTATAAATGTAACACGTATTATTAAAAATATTATAGTAAAATATTTGAGTCAATATAATAATTATGTGATGGAATTTTTTTCCTTCCAATGAATATACTTTTGAAAATTTAAGTATATAACTTCAAGCCAATTAATTCAGATCAGATAATTTTCAAATGCACTCTTTAAGATCGCCAAGATTTGGTGATAGCCCACCGAATTTATTCCAATTCCAATAGCTCGAACTCGCATGAAATACTTCGTTAATGTTGGATAATAAGTAATTTAAAATTTAAGAAGTATTTTCATTAGGACTAAAAGTATACTTTAGCATTCATTCAAATCGAAATAAATGTGAAAGCAAATTAAAGCAAACTATTTTCTTACTTTTCTTTTCAAATAAAGCTGGAGGACCACCAAATATGGTCTATGTTTCGTTTTGATTAGTAGGTGAAGAATAAGATGAACAAAAAATGTTGCTTCTTGGAAGATTAGACTCATCAAAGTCATGAGTCATCCCAATCTAATCCATCAAATGAACTTGCTAATTAACGAAAACAAAATAAGCTTAATTGTCCTCATGCATGATGAAGAATAATTGCACCATGTAATTAAATTACAAATTTTTTAATATATTTTGGCATATTTTGAAGGATCCATAATGGGACCAAGAAATATTTCAATCATCACCTTCATAGACCTTACCAAACTTCGTACCTTTTATCCCTGTATGACATATATTTTTCCCAAGATCTTGATGTTGAAGTTGAAGATGAAAGAGCTACTCCCATTGGTTGACAACTGTGTCTGATTGGGTGTGGGTTTACATGGGATTTATTGCTGTTCTTGTCATGGTGACCCCCAATTTGTCTTCTTGATTGCACCACAATTTAATTATTTGATCACAAGAAAGTTTTTTTTTACTTTACCAAAAGGTTGATTAATGACTTGGAGAGATTGCATAGTTGAATATTAAAAGGGTCGAAAAGTTATGAAGATGTCTTATTTATCATTTAGAAAATATTTGTTACTAAAATAAAAGATATTATCTCTTAAGAAATTTTTTTTTTTTTTGAAAAAAAAACTACTCAGATTTTTATCGATGCAGCCCTGCCTATTTAAAAGTATATAAAAAAGAGTATTCTTTTGAATTATCAGTATAATTTAACATGTATAAATTATTCAATTTTGCAAATACATAACAAAAAATATAAAATGTAAATGATGATATTAAAATATGAAACATGTGGTTGCTATTATTATATAGAATATAATACTATTTAAGATGATCACATATATATATATATATATATATATATATATAT
>LTAE01000050.1:121568-141746 GCA_001647135.1 Pontederia paniculata
TATATATATATATATGTATAATGTATGCATGGTGTTTTTTTATCACCCCTTAATTAGGTGTAATATATATCAAACATAGTAAAATATTGGTATACATTGGCTAATAGATAACCCCATGGATTGTCATAGAACATATCCTGTATGTGGAGCTCTACTTGAATCCAATCTTCTGATTGTTTTTTTTTTATTTTATTTTCTACAGAACTCCAAGGATTTATCTGTAATATAGTACAATATAAACTGAAAAATGGATAGTCCAAGGACTATAATAGAACATATCCTTTATGTGAAGCTGTAGATGAACCCAATTTTCCGATTTTCTTTATTTTCCACAAATTAAACTCTAAGGATAGATATATACTGAGAATCCAAATAGGCATATTTTATTTGCTTGAGGAGATCAAATTATTTGGTCAGCAATCACCATCTCATTTAATGCATTGCAGCTGAATCTACTGCATGGATTGGATGGTGCAGGAGTAGTGAAATCCGAAATCTCAATCCATACCCCCAATGGACCCTCCTCTGTCCATCCCCAAAAATGTCTTCTGCTCCCCCTTTGCAAAAACAGATGCTCAGCTGAGGTTCCACTCCTTGGAGTGACTGAGAATTAGATGGCCTAAAACATGTTTGCTAATTTCGTTTCATGTCGTTAAATTCTTCTAAGTTACATGGGATTGCTTTTAATAGTAAATCATCTGAACGTAATTGAATTCCATCTTTAAAAATATTATTCTTTAAGCTTTTATACACAAAGTTCCATATTGAAAAAGTTAGAGTATAACTCAGCCTCTTCAACTCAGAATTTTGAATCCATATTGAAGAAAATAAATAAATTTGAAGAAAGTGTTTTCTCTCTATATATGAAAATTCATACTGATCATTACATAACTAAATGAAAAAAAAAATCACTTGATTGATTTTTTTTTCATTTGACGATAATTAATAATACAGAAGTATTAATATCTGACTAATTTAATAAGAAATTAAAAATGTATTTGAGGTTTGATTTTTGGTTAAATAGGATCAAGAAGTGTCGAACCATGGGTCCACATTTGCAGGGGCCAAGTTAGGAGCATGAAACATGGCAGGATCTCGCCCCAATCATAACAAAATTATGAGGTATGGATGCTATGAATCATATCGCCATCGAAGTGATGCGCACAAAAATATATATAATAACTTGGGTCTCATGTCTCACCACGTTCCATTTTCTCCTCTCTCTCTTTGTTTTTTTTTTCTCTTTCGGCTGTCTCACAATTTAATCAAAATTTATGTGAATGTGCTAGTTGTTGTTGTGTGGCTACTAGGTTTTGGCAATTGAGATTTTTAGCATTTCTACTGATTGGTCAAAATATTTGTTTTTTTTTTCCAACATCTTTTTTTTCAACATCTTACAATTGGACATTGATGAGTGGCATCAATTTATTAGGATTTTTTCTAAATCAATTCAATCTTGGATTCCATGCAAATGTGATTCTTATAGCTTCAAAGGACATGAAATAATCCTCAATAGTTAGATAGTACCAGTTAAGTGCACCTAAAACTTTTATCTGATATCTATTGCAAGTCCATTGTTAAATCATGGGTACATTATGTTGCTTATTGTAAAATTATATGTCACTACTTCAATAACATATCTTTCTCTTTAGAAAACTAGGATGATTGATTATGTATAATCTAAAGTATATGAATAGAGGATATTACTGAATTGACAATTTTTAGCAATTTTTTTGGAAAATTTCTGCTTATTTTTCAAATATCTCCAAATTATATTAAAAAAAGAAGAATTATCTGCACTAATATTGTAGGATATCAATAATCGTTAACTTTAGTAGTTTAACTGCAGAATATCATAGACAATTATGTATGAACAAATAAACAAGAACCATAATTTTATTTTTCAACTACAAGATTTGTGTCAGGTTTTTGGTCTAATAAATATGGTGACCTAATTATATCTAAAAAGAGATATACTTAACCGAGATTATTAGAATCAAATTTTTATCTAAACTCATTTTAGGAGGTAAACTCGTATCATAAATTCGATACGTAAACACATAGAGTTTAGATATGATATTATTTTATTAATACAATTTGTAAAATCGAACCAATATCGTGATAAAGCTTTGAAAAGATTACGATAACATGAACTCATTCCATTTCAAAGTATATGTATATACATTGAGCTTAATTCTTATTATAAATTAGTATAGTATACTCATAAAATTGCCTACTATAACTAAATTAGTATATGTATAAAATATTTAATATATTCCTTATAGGATACCTTTTTATCATTTAAGTATTATAATTGTGTTACAATCCTCATATCTTACCAAAGATTAGTTTTTTTATAATATATTTGTCAATTGTATTATTTAATTTTTTAAAATATTATGATCCAAAGAATGATTTAGTAAACAATTTGTTATTAATATTAATATACCATTTAATAATATTATATTATTCTAATCATTTTTAGCTTGATATTTTAAATTATTATAATATATTATTTAAAAAGTTTTAATATGATTAGAAAAAAATTAATAGTGAGGAAAGAAACAATAAAAGAAAAAATAACAAAAAAGAAAATCATAAATGACAAAAAACATTAGAAATGCGAATTGATCAAATATGTCATAGTTGTAGTCGGTATGGATGGATCAAACAAGAGCTATAACTTTATTTTCAACTACAAGATATGTGTCATGGTATTTTTGGCCCAATAAATGATGGCCCAATTAAATCTAAAAAAGAATGAATCAAGGTTGTCAAATTTAAATTTCTACTTAAACTCATTAAACACAATTCATTTCGAGGTATATGTAATTTTAGATTCAATTTAACTCTCATTAGTTATATAGTAAACTCATAAAATTGCGTACTAGGACTAAATTAATATATAAAATAATTAGTATATTTCCTTATAATATTTTTTTATATTTTAAGTATTATAATTTTGTTACAGTCCTCATATGATACAAAGTATTAGTTTTTAATAATATATATGTCCTTTGTATTATTTAATTATATTTAAATATTATGATAGAAAGAATGATATAGTAAAGAAAACTGTTGGGAATCTAATATTAATATACCATTTACAAAAATGTTATACTATTCTAATAATTTCTTGCAATATTTTTAAAAAATTATACTATATTTTAAAAAATGAAAATATATAGAGAAAATAATGTGAAAAGAAATAAAAGAGATAAAATAAAATCGAGTATCAGAAAAAATTGAAAAATGTCGCGCAACCTATTAAACTCACAAGTGAGACCTCTAACTAAGTTTAAAAAAAATGAACTCGAACATTTTTGTCTTAAAGTAGCATTTATTAATTGAGTAATTGACTCATGTAAGTGAATGTATCTATGCGGATTTAATGTAAAGATTAAGTCAAAGATCAAGTGTTAGTCCCACAGAGGTGATTATGGGCTAACTATCATTTTCACAGTTCAAGACGCATTTTAAATTTGTATGGGTCATGTGCCCAAAGCGAATAATTTTTTAAATAAATTGAGGGTGTTACAAATTGATATCAGAGTCAACCTCGCGTGCACACTTGAAGCGTGTATGATTACTCAACGAGGACGTTGAGCCCCCAAGGAGGAAGAATGTAAAGATTAAGACAAAGGTCAAGGGTTAATCCTACAGAGGTGAACATGAGCTTATAAGTGACTATCATCTTCACCAAGACACATTTAAATTTGTGTGGGTCATGTGCCCAAAACGAACAATTTCTTGAATAGATTGGGGGTATTATAAATTGATATCAGAATCAATCTCATGTGCTCATTGAATTATGTGGGACTACTCAACGAGAACGTTGAGTCCCCAAAGGAGGAAGAATGTAAATATTAAGGCAAAGACCAAGGATTAATCTCACGAAGGTGATTATGGACTTATAAGTGATACTTTTTTCCAATGTTATTAAAACCGGACCGGACCGATCGTTCAACCGGTTCAACCGCGAACCGGCCTGTGATCCGGTCCGATTTTGGTGAAAACGGACTAGCTTCGAACCGGCCAAAAACCGGATCGAACCGGGAAAACCGATTAAAAAAACCGGTTCAAGTGCAAATTTGGAAAAAAAAATAAATTGAAAATGAAAATCAGTTACAAAAATGGAAGGAAATTTTTTATGAAAGGGAAGTAACTGAAACTAATTAAAAAGATAAAATTGAAAATAAGATAAATGTGGAAGGAAAATAAATATGGAGAAAATGGAAATTAAACAAAAGGAAAGATGTAATAAATGAAAGTTAAATAAGATAATAGGAAAGTGAATAATAATTTAAATTATAATAAGCAATATGGCCTATTTGTATAATAATAATAATATTAATAATAATATCAATAATCATTATTTTCAAATAAGTACTAAAGTTTATAAAAGGAAAATAATTGGTAAAATCAAAATTGGAAATGTGAAATAAATGAGCGGAGAATAGATAAGGAACAAGATATAGAAATAAAAAAAGAAAGAAGTGGGAATACAATAATTTTAAGTAAATAAAAGGAAAGTTAATAATAATTTAAGTTAAAATAATTAATATATCATTATTAGTATCATATAAATAATTATATATCATCATCATGATTTTTTAGAAATATTAATATTTTAAAGTATAATAAATAATTAAAAAATGGTGTAACTCAAATGAAGATGAAAACACGTCGTAAGAAATGAAGATTTTTTTCTAAAAAACAAAAAAAAACCATAAGCACTAGGAAAAATAGAAACAGAAAGAAAGAAATAAATATAAGAGTAATTAATAAAAAAGGAATAAAAAGATGATGAAGAGAAATAAAATAAAGTAAAATACTAAAATTTAAGAATAATTAAAAGTAAAGTAAATTAATATGAATCATACTATAATATAATAATGAATAGTTAATAATAATTTATCAATCACCATTATTTTGAATAAGCAATAATATTCTAAACATACAATAAATAATATTTTATATTATATCTAATTATTAATAGGTATTATTATATTTTTATAACTTATATAATACTAGTTGTACTCTATATATATTATAACTTATCAAAATAATATTATTTTAATAAAATCCGGTTCAATCCGGTTGAATCCGATTGAACCGATCCAACCGCGACCCAGTTGGACGTCCGGTTCGATTTGCGGTCCGATTATGAGAATATTAATTTTTTCACCATTCAAGATGCACTTTAAATTCATGTAGATCATGAGTTCAAAGTGAATAATTTCTAGAATAAATCGAGATATTGAATCATATTTAAATTTGATTCGCTATTTATCATTCTTGATGGAGTCAATTCGATTTTGAACTCTAAAAACGTGAAAATATAAATTTTTAAATACTTTTGACAACCTTCTACCTAAATTTGGTGTCAAAATTATACGAGAATATATGTCTTGCACTTAGGCACAACTTATATATTGTGCAAAACTGCACAATATGTTTCTCTTTTTACTATTATGTACAACAACATATTGTTCCATAAAAAAATCACATCAGCTTAAATAAGAGGACTTATATTTCTCTTTTTAATTATCTCATTGTATTTAAAATTACAAATTTTATCGTATCATCTTGAATTAAACATCTTAGTTATGATAAATGAGATTTTTAAAAAATTATATTAAAAACTATATTATTAACTTTTTTCTACTTTTTGCTTAAGTTATTGTGTCGTGCAGATGAATGATGAACTCGAGAAATGAAAGTTGTGAGATGGCATATTTTTTTTTATTTCTTTTAACTTTTAAAAAGTCTCCAGTCATAGTAAAACATATTTCTTTGTTTTATAACTCTCGAATTAAAAACTTAGGGGCCATATTGACGTTGGTCATATATGACCAATCTGATCGACATGATCCTATTTTTTTTTTAAATTGAGTTGAATAATAATTCGGATGATCTACATCTGCTTTTCATTTTATGGAAGAAGTACGCTGAAATTCAATTGACCCCTTCAATTAGTTGTAGCTTATGGTGTATTTAAATTGAGAAGAAAGAAAAATAAAAAAGATTAAAGATTAAAAAAAAGTAAAAAATTAATATCAAACTTTATCATTCTTAATTTATAATTAAATGGAAAATAAAAAATATATCTTTTAATTTTGTTATTATCTTTTTCTTTTCTTTACTTTCTCTCATCTATTTAAAAAAACTCTTATTAAATTTTATGTGATACCAAATTTATCAATTAATTTATATAAATTTTGTATTATTTAACGTGTTATATTTTTAATATTATTATTATGACCATTACTACCATTATTTTGATACCCATTATAACGTTAAATGCGAAGCCTATAAATTCCTAACTCAGTTATCATTTTTAAATTTGAGAGCGAGTTAACTTTTTTCGAAATTAATATTTTAAATTAAATTATTTTTTTAATTAAATCTATAATTTACTAACTTTCTTTACTCGTTTTAGAACTTACCTGCCTACCATTATTTTAAAAAAAAGTACTCCTCAACCCTTTTTTTCATCTAATAAAATTTGAATCATTTATTAATTATCATGAAAAATGAATAAAAATACTTTCATGTAGAAGGATAATTCTGGAACGCTCTCTAAAACACTTCACAACCCCGAAGACGAGCTCGAAACTTCTGGTCACATCACCACCTGCTACGTGCCACGCTACGAAACAACTCGAAGAGTACCCGCTATAAATAGAGCCACTCATCCCAGCAAACCCCATCGTGACCCGATATAAACAAAAAAACCACCGCTACTTCTCTCACGTTACGACAGCGCAAAAAAGAGAGCTCACTCCCTCTCGAATTCGCTTCCACGTACGTCATGAGGTGTTCACCCGTCGACGTCGTCGCCCCCGCCGGCCGCATGCTCGGCGGCGTCCTCCTCCTGATTCTCCTCTCGTCGCCGGCGGTTGGATCTCTTCTTCCGTGGTTCGGCCGAGACGCCGGCGCCAGCCCGCTGTCGGAGCGGTTCCCGGACCCGTTCCGGATTCTGGAGCACATCCCCTTCGGCGTCGACCGCGACGACGACCAGATGCTGTTGCGGGTGGCGCCTGCCAGGGTCGACTGGAAGGAAACTCCGACTGCTCATGAGATCATGATCGATGTTCCAGGTATGTAGCTTGGTTTCGGCGGTCGGAGCTTACAGATGAACCAGGTGGTTGATCATGTTATGTATATATGGATGCATGTATGCATGCAGGGCTGAAGATAGAGGAGTTGAAGATAGAGGTGGAGGAGAACAGGATCCTGAGGGTGAGCGGGGAGCGGAAGAAGGAGGAGGAGAGGAAGGACGAGCACTGGCACCGGGTGGAGAGGTCCTACGGCAAGTTCTGGCGCCAGTTCCGGCTGCCGGACAACGTCGACCTGGACAGCGTCTCGGCCAAGCTCCAGGACGGGGTGCTCAAGGTGACGCTCGCCAAGCTGGCGCCGGAGCGCGTGAAGGGGCCCAGGGTGGTCAGCATCTCCCCCGGCGCCGGAGGGGAGAACCGAGCTGTGGGTGGTGCGGCTGCTGCTGGTAGTTCTGATGGCAGCACGAAGAACGTTGAGCTGTAGAATAAAGAACAAAAAAGGCAACTGAGATGTGTAGGTTGAGTGGTAATAACGTGGATCACTGTGTGTTTTTTTATGTATGTGTCTGATGATGTTGAGTTAATTTTGCATGATGGATGAATAGATAAAAATATCCTTTAATTAGTTGAACAGCTCTCGAGTACTTGATCGACCGCAAGATATACATATATGGAAAAGAGAATATATAACGTATTTGTACATAAAAACGATATTTTTTTTATAGATGAACATGATCAATTTTTTTTTAAAAAAAATAAATCTTTTTAGTTATTTTTTAGTATACATGTATATATGTGAAAAGATGAAAAAAAAAGAATATATAGCACATTTATAAAAAAAATGATAAGTTTAATTTTTGTATTAAAAAAATATTTGATGCGTTACACATATTACAAACCTCTATTAGATTGTATAAGAACGTGCCCTTAGACTTTAATTTTATTCAAAAAAAAACACATACATTTAGTTTTTATGAAAATGTTTCCGCACAGGATTAATTGTAGGCCCAAAAATAAATAAAGTATGTAGTTCCAGCTGTTGGGAGATCGATTAAATGGTTTAATTTTCTTTTCGATAAGGCATGCATTGTTTTATCTTTTGCAAGCGGCAGTTTTATATTTTTTTTCAATTAACTCCGGTATAGCTGAGAGCTCATCGTCACCAGAATGAACTCTTGGAATGGTAGTTTTTGTCTTCTTCTTTAAAAGAGTTTTTATTTAATACAATTGAGATGGGATAGAATAGAATTCATCCGATCAATTTAAATCGTCGAATTCATCTCCGACCTGATGAAAATTTCTAATTTTTTAATATCCTATATTATATATATATATATGAATTTAATGAAGGTAAAATATCTTTCCCACTAAAATATCTATATAATTAATCATTAAATTTAAATTAAAATAATCTATAATCATTTAATTAATATAAAATAAAATATAATTTTATTTTATTTTAATCTAAATTATATAATTAATAATTAATTATACAAATATTTTATTATGAAATATATGAAAAATATTTCATCAGTCTATCTAAATCTTTCCTAAAGATTAAATTATGAGATATGTTACTGTGAGCTGCTGGAGTTACAGTTGTCGTGTCTTTTTTTTGAGATTACTTGGCATATAAAATTACACAACAAAGCTGCAAATTACGTTTGATGAAGACGAAGTTTACAAGTAACTGTAGATGTTGCTGCAACACAAGCAAGGATTCGAGCTTTGTTCTTACAGATCACTAATCATCCGAACGGAGGCGTCGATCACATCTCAGCCTTGGAGGCCTTGACGTCTTCTCTGGCCCTGGAACAAACGGCGCACACACACCAGCGGAAAGAGAGAAGCAGAGAACAAAAACAGGGGAGGAAATAGTTTACGTCTAACTCTCAATCCATACTTTCATTGATAAGCTGAGCTAGTTTTATAGTATAAGGAGTTTGATTTTGAGTAAAAAACTAATTAACTAATTCTAGTTCAACTAAACTTCAAATCCTAATATAATTAAACTCATAATCAAGATTAAATTTCCAACATTCTCCTCCCTTGCTGCCCTCCTCAACGATGCTGATCAGCTTCGGCTGCATCTTCTTCTCCTCGGCGCGCTTGGGCACGGTGACCCGGAGCACGCTGCTCTCGAGGTGCGCCTCGACCCTGTCCATATCAGCGGCGAGCGGGAGCTGGAACTGCCGCCAGAACTTGCCGGAGGTCCTCTCGGCTCGGTGCCACTTCTCGCCGTCGGCCTCCTCCTCGCTCTTCTGCTCGCCGGTTATCCTGAGCATCCTGTTCTCCTCCACCTCCACCGTGATGTCTTCCCTCTTAACCCCTGCATGAGGAAACCAGGCGCTCTCGTTGGATATGTTCACCCATGGCCGTCATCGTATGCTGCAGAAAAGAAGGCTTCTTTACAGGAGGAGGAGGAGGAGGAGATGGCGCACCTGGAACGTCGAGGGTGATGAGGTGGGCGTGGGGGGTCTCCTTCCAGTCGGCGGGGGCGAGGGCGAGGGCCTCCACGGCCCTGGGGACGGTGACCGGCGACTGCTCCAGGATCCGGAAGGGGTCGTCGTCGGCCGGGAACAGCATGTTGTCCCAGAGGCCACCGCCACCTCTGGGATAAGGTATCAGCGCCGCTGCGACAGGAAGAACACCTGCAACAACTGCCAGTAGGAGGAGGAGGAGGACAGTTGCCGGCGCAGCAGGCAATGAGGCCTTCATGATCGCGTAGTTGTAATATCTGCCCAAATAAAAGAAAAAACAGAAAAAGGGAAAAAGAAAAGAAAAAGAAAAAGAAGTGGGCTCAGCCACTTGAGAGCACCCTATTGGACCCCATTTTCACTCACTCTCTCTCCCCTCTTACTATATAAGTCTAAAAAATCAGAAATTACCCCTTTCCTTCCCCATTTCTCTCTCACAAGTTTGGAATATCAGCCCTAAGAGCACAAATCCGAGATTGAACTCAGATTTTCTTCAATTGCAGCTCCAAATCAAGAAGAAAGAGGAGAAAATTTGGAGCTAGATCAAGGAGGAAGGGCTGTTGGAGCTTGAGGAAGAAGAAGGAGGAAAAGATCGAAAGGAGAGAAGGAAATTTTGCAAGAAAAAGTATGTAAATGGATCCCCACATTGACCTTGTGTCAATGTGGTCTTGACACGTTATTGAATGCATAGAAAGCCTGTAGTAAACATTTATAGTGCTCAATTGTTAGTTAGGACAGAAATCGTATGATAATTGCATGATGTCCTAAGTTATGAGCGAATTGTTGAAATTAGGGTTCATATGCTAGTATTGAACAAATTGATGCTACTGTTAGTATAATTGAATGAGCATGATTCTACTGAACCGAGATTGATTGGTGTTTTGATCGAAATCGGAAACTTAGAGAAGAACCCTAGGTCACACTTTTTATTTTCTGAATTCGACGCAAGTCGGTCGACCGACCTCAATGGTGGATTCGACCGACTTCCAGGTCTGGGCGACTTAGGATCGACCGATCATAGGTCGGTCGAGTCTGGGTGACTCCAGAATCGAGAGTCAGTCGAACGGGGTTCGACCGACCTCAAGTCGGTCGATGTCATATGACATCAGAATCGTGAGTCGGTCGATGCAGCGCTCGACCGACCTTCAAGTCGGACGACCCCCTGAAGGGAGTCGGTCGACCGACCTGGGGAAGGGGTCGACCGACCCTGACCCAGTTTCGTTTTATCGTATCGTTTATTAAATGTTGAGTTTGTTGATTGATCACTTAGCTCATGTATTGCATGCTCAGCCGTAATAGGTTAAATTGTTAATGATTGATGTATCGATTGATTGAATCGGCATATTGGAGTGATTGGGGCATCTGTTGTATTGAGAGGGTTGATTCCCTCCATATTGTATTGACCCAGACGTGGGGTATTGGTGGATTTCCGAAAGGGAATTCACGGGAGCAAGGCGTCCCATGGATTAGCTAACCATTCCCGACCAAGATGTACCCAACTCTCCAATCATTGTTAAAGGTCCACNCCTGCAGGCCGTCAGACATAGGTATGGAGGTGCTGCTCTTGACGTGAAAATTGCACATGACATATGTTGAGTATCGAGTCTACCTTGTTGTATGGTCTATAGTAGACCTTTTGCTTATTTTCAGCATGTATTGAGTCAGTTGTATGAGCTATAAGCTCAAGACTATGTACAAGCCATGGACTTAGATGTTGTAAGTTAACCTTATGACTATTGTATCGAGGTACATTGATCGTTTTCGCTGTGCACTATTGCTGTAATTTATCGTCTTCCGCTGTCGTAGTGTATCGTTTTCATGTACCGCCTCGGGAGCCTCCTCGACGCGTGTCGGATATCGATTTGACCATGTGTCGGGCGCGCTCGCGGGGCGTTACAGTAGTCTTCTTGATCTCACGAGTGATCGATGCTAAGAAGAAAGGAATGGAAAGTTTGCAAGCACTAGAAGCAGCGATGTGTTCAAATTTGAAGCTTCTGCGTGATCTGTTGATTAGTGGGGCTTTGGAACGAGCCTTTCGTATATATAATGCATGCAGTTGAAGTGAGTCTCGTAGTTTCTGGAGACGATAAAATTTTTTTTAATTTCAACTCGTATCTAATTAATTTAATATTCCAAACAAAAATAATAAATAAATTTTGAATAAATTAAAATTTTAAAAATGAATTTAAGGTTAGATATTAATTCATGATGTTAATAATATTTTGAATTTTAATTCAGTAATTAATTCATATATGGTTTTTATGTATTATAATCATTCTGATAATTAGAATGGATAAAAGTCATCTTTTCTTAGCTCGATCAACGAGTCAAAGAGGCTACGAACGTTTAAAAATGAAATCTCTAAAATTTAGGCAGTTCTAAGTTTTTTTTATATTTTATTTTATATTAAAAATTTCTATATGATTTAGATTATTCTATTTTTCACATAAAAAATGAATCATCTGAATTTAACTTAATTAAAAATAAATTTTATAAATTTTGTGTTCTTAATATTAGTTTTTTCTATCATATTCGTAACACATAAATCTTCAAATAAAATTTCATTATTTAATTATTATATTAATTAAATCTCGTTGATGAATTTTCTTTTCTGGAAGGGTCGTCTGGAGGTTGGAAGTTGTTACTTCTAGAATGGTCGTCATTCTTCGAGCAAAATCTCAATTACGAGCTGAACTACGTCTGAAATTTGCTATTTTACGTAGAACTATTTAAGATAGTCCACTGTTGGAATTTTTTCTGAATTTATCAAAATTTTTAAATTTCCATTTCTATTGTTTAGTATAATCTAATTACACATAATTAAAATGGAAAAAATAGTTTTTTATATAAAAATATTTTTTAATGAAAAGAAGCTATTTATCATCGAGATTAATGTTGAAATTTATCACCTCAGTAATATGTTTTTCAATTATCCTTTAGGGTTATTGATTTCAATTAATTTATTTTGAATTATACATTGAAGTATAATAAAAGATAGGGATTAATACATCTATTTGTAGGAATGCATAGCAGATCTTAATTCTGCAAATTTTAAAGTTAAATTAACAAAATGGGTGAATTTAAATCTGCTAAACAATCTATTGGAGAATTTTTTTTTAAATATCTTTTAAACTACTTGAAATATCGGAACCTCACTGAGATTTAAATTTTTTATTTTAGTGATAAAACATTAATTTATCCACCAATCTTTACCTGCTTTGTTTCGTTGTGAATTTTTTTATGAAATATCAATTTTGATCTCAAAGATAAAAAATGTAGATTTTTTTAATAAAATATTTAATTAGGGGTTCCCCTCATCAATCCTTTTTTTCTATATTTTTTTAAAATTTAATATGAGAGAAGAAATATGACATTTTAGAAATTAAAAAATCATGGTCTAGATCTATGAAACTTTAGATATATTTCAATCAAAATTCGAATTGATATTTGAATTATTAAAAAATTAAGGAAAAAATCCTGTAAATGTAAACAACCCACAAAGCTACTGACTAGCTACTAAATATAAACATATTCCGACGAGATAGAAAACACATCATTATTAAATTCCAATCCTACTACAGATGGAGCAGATGTAAAGGTGAATAATAATTTATCCTACGAATGAAGAAAACTAACAACATAGTAAGTCAAGCCAGATATACGAAGCAACGATCGCTAATGTTACAAGATTGGAATATATAGCTAAGAGAGGAAGCCTAGAACTCCATCTTGACCGGTGCAACCGCAGGTGTCTCTGCCGTGACCGGTGAGTATTGAAGCCAGTCTCGCGCGCAGAAAAGCGCTTGCACTATATCCGGACGCAGGGAGCTTCTATAATCATCAAGCACCCTGCTTCCAGTTCCTGAGCAAAATATTGAGCTTCCTGTACCAACCATGGACACTGGGATGGATAGGAGATCACGAGCCATCTTGGAAAGCGTTGGATACTTGAGATGATTCAACTTCCACCAGGTCAGGATATCAAACTCTTGGATGTTCCGTGGGACGAGAGACTCCTCCAAGTATTGATCCAACTCTGATTTTGTTGGTTGATTCCCTGCCATCTCAGACAAGTATCGTTCAAAATCTTGAAGGCCGGCCTCCGTGGACACTGGTGTTGCAGGTAGATTGTTTTCGATGCCGTTGACATGGTTGGCCTCCCCTTGATCTACATAAGCTGGAGTGAGTGGAAGTGGCTGAGCAATGTACTCAAGGTAGAGCTCATGGATACTATCATCAACAAGCTTAACATATCTGCCAGAATCTGATCCATAAATCTTCGAAAAGCTGAACTCAACAAGCTTCATCTTGAAACGGGGATCCATTACTACAGCAAGCGACAAAACAAGGCTACAGTCTTTCCAGTATTTGTCGAACTTTTCATGCATCTCTTTGGCTATGCTACTCACTATTGGATCCTCATTCGCTGTCGCAGTAATCAGCTCTAGTTGGATTTTCCAAGCTTCATGGAAGAATATGTTGGCAGTGGGATCGGCTGTTGTCATCACAACATTTGCAGACTCGTACAAAAGCTTTAAATAGTTGCAAACAATTTCTACCTTCTTCCAGTCATCAGCAGATGGTGCCTCGTTGTAGTTGTCATCACATGCTTCCAAGGAAGTAAATGCCTGTTTATATTCTAAGGCAGCTACTAGCATCAGATAAGTTGTGTTCCACTGTGATGTAACATCAAGAGTGAGGACCTTCATGCTAGGTATTTCAAGCTGCAGAGCAATCTCTGAGAATTTTTCTTCACGTGTTGGCGAAGCCTTTACGAATTTCACACTTTCACGGATGTTGTAAGTGATACCATGAATTGAGGCAATCGCATCCTGTGCAATTACATTTAAAATATTGGCATAGCAGCGCACTACAAATAACTGACCTTTAAGCATGAGAGCATTCTTGTTGGACAAGTGATCCCGGAGATTCGCACTGTAGATATCATGTGAAGAACAATTGTTATCCAAAGTGATAGTGAACAACTTGGCTTTCATGTTCCAATCTGAAAGGGTAACACTTATTGCTTCACTAAGAGCATTTTCTGAGTGAGGAGAGGATACCATCATGAAACTGAGTGTTCTTCTTTGCAACTTCCAATCACTGTCAATGAATTGTCCAGACAGGCAAATATATCCAAGAGTCTGACTGGTAGTCCACAGACCTATCATAAGGCTAATCCTACCCGGCATATTTCCAAGAACTTGCATTAGGTTCAACTTTTCTTTCTGGTATACAGACAAGACTTCCCCTTCAACGGTGCCAACATCCACCATCCTAAATCGGGGCTGGAGACTTTGAACAAAAGATGCAAAAGCAGGGTGCTCAACCATGTGAATGGGGTATTCATGCACAATTATCATCTTTGCAAGATATACATAGCTTTGTTCCTGATCAAAACCATTTGTAAAGTTTGCTGTACGGTAGCGCCTTTTGGGTGGTTCAGTAGCATCTCCATCAGTTAGTGCAAGTTGCTTCCTCTGTTCACTTTTAATTTTGGGACAAGAACCCAAAGCTATATGCCTCTTGAGGTGACTAGTACCTGCTATCTTGGAACCACTGCTGTAAGCGAAGGTCTGTTTGCACAGTTTACAGCAAGCACGAGTACAACCACCATCTACAGCTTCAATAGTAAAATGCTCCCAGACCTGTGATTTCTTTCTCCTGCGCCTAGATTGTGGAGTCACTTCTGTAGTTACTGGTTCTGGATCACTAGCATCCAAGGGGACATCCATGGTGGCATCCATTGCCACAATTTCCATTGTAGGTTCTATTGTGGCTTCCATTATGCTGTACAAAGTATTTCATATTTTAGACACATAAAGAATGGAAAGCATAAGTTCATTTTAGAATGTGAATATTTAAATCTTGGATTAAGAGAAAGTGAATTTCAATAAAACAATGTATACCGGACAACTTAATCATAACTTCATAGAAGATTAACTTTCACTATACCAATTTTGAAAGTCGATGAAATTGTGAAAGACAAATACCAATACAGTAACAACACAGATCAAACAAAATGTGCATACAAGATGATAAAAAAATGTGCATGAAAGTTGATGTTTTTGCACATATGTTCACGAGGAACAGCATCAGCACACTAACAATTCATATTCCACTACTATTTATTGTGCACTCTTCAATTAGTAATGGAGTTGGGCGACTTCCACCTTGCTAGTCGTCATTTTTTTTCTCAGCAGGGAGCTAGTCATCAATTTTACTCTCATAAAAAAACATTAACAACCTGTCCAGACCTGCGGCTTTTTCCAGAAGAACCCCAAGAAAAGTAACATGAAAAATTTATATGAAAATAACAACCAGTGCTCTTCTCATAATAGCAAAGGTTCAAATGTGTAGTTATTCTACTATGAATGACTACAGACGAATAATCTGCCACTTCCCCTTGTTTTGTTGTCTGAAAACGAAAAGGATGAATGAATGAAATTAATAGTTATCCAGATGTATATATACAGAATAACATGCTAGTAGAAAAGGGAACAACATCACAGATTTATTTTGACATGGTTGTTACCTCCTCATCCCCAATATTTGACTGGAAGAGAATAATCGACTTAATCATCATCATTAAATTAAAACTTAATATAGCAGTTTAGGAAGCGTAGCTAATGTTCCCCAGTCTCTCTTAACAGAATAAGAAATAAAAGTTATTTGTAGTAACTTCAGTAGATGAATTAAAGACAGCTTACAAAATCCGAACTATGTCCAGTTGAGGATTCTGAACATTGTTTCCATAAGGGAATTAAAGGTGGAGAATAGATGTTTGTGTTAATTGTCCAATAGTGCATTCAGGATTACTAAAGCTATCAGGTCCTTAGGTGTAAAATACACTATTACATGAGAACAAGATCACAGGTCCAAAAAATATATTATTCAAATGCAGATGGTTGATTGGATATCTAAATTAAAATTGTGCCCATTCAACAGATGGAAAAGCCTTCACGCTTGAATCTGACAGCAATTCCAGTTGTTGACATAGTGCTCCCATGTCAACTCTACCCCATGAACTATCCCTTGTGCAACACTAGTACACAAAACAGGACAAAAATTATAATATATCATGGTAGTATCCCTTGTTCCACACTAGTATACAACACAGGACAAAAACTATAACATATCATAGTAGTATAATCTGTACCGCACAACAATATCATGTACAATTGTTGTCAATATATTTTCTGTCAGTGTAACTATAGAATCGATGTCCTATCGAAAAATATAATTAAACTTATAGCCGCTCTGAAGATGAAGTGAGATCCTAAAAAACTCCCGGATCCAAATTAAGCTTTCACAATGGAAGTGAAAAATGGAAAATATACTTCTTTACTTTACCGTGGAAGCCACTGAACACCTAACACTGGAGGTGGAAGATATCTATAGGACGAAGTCAACAAAGTACCAGTTTTTGTTGATTAACATAAATCTCATGCGCATGCAAGACAGAGAAACTAACTGAAGTGTACCACAAAAAGATCTATTTCGGAATAGTAAAAAGCAACTATAGTCTAAAAACTGCGGAATTGAAGCTCAAAGCGCCTAAATCGTACAAGATGAAGAACAACAAACATGCAGCAACCTCTGTAAAGTAACTAAAAGGCACCACCTTTTTTTCTGTCGTTTTAGTGAACGTTATAAAATTTACCATGACCCACAATCTAAAATCAACAGCAGTATCAAACTGCCAGAAACAAACGTAAATTTCAAGCTTAAAAAAAACAAGTTTGACTCCAAGATCACAAGGTATCCAACCAACAAAGAAAATTAACCGTAAATCCAGGTAATTCTTCATGAAGGAACAGCGAAGTTAATCAAAATTTGGAAAAAAAACTAATTGCACGAACAATTCACGAAGAACTCAGCTTTGCACCGTCAAACGTCGGAAATAGAGTCCAAGAGAAGGTGTATTACCAAAGACTAGGGTCAACTAACAGATCGAAATCGGAGAGCTCGCCGGCGGAGTGAAAGGCCGGATCTTGGGGGGAGACAGCGACCGGCGGCGAAGAGACAGGCCCAAGGGAGGGATCTGTCGGCGAATCAGCGGCGGCGCCGCCGGGTGGCGCCACCGTCGGCCGGCGGGGGAGCTGGGAAGGAGGAGAAGTACTACTTTGGGTTATTGGGCGGAGGTGGTGGGGAGCGGCCAAGGGAACGTTTGGGCCTTTGGGCGATGTGGGCGGCGGAGGAGCAGATCGCGCGATGGAACGCAGCGGGACGCGAGAACGAGACGGAGGAGGAAACGTAGCAGATTTAGGGTTGCCCATGGGCTTTGACTCGTGGGCCTTATTTATATACTCAACTGCAATTTTTTTTATTAAATGGTGATGTTACGTATTTTGCCTATTAAGGCCAAGAATTGGGAATTGTGCCTTGACTTGAAGCCCAATTTGGACTTGTAGGTAGATGTGGTTCTTTATTTTTATTTTATTTTTATTTTGTGTGAATAATATTGAGAAAAGTGTTTTTTTTTGTTTAATATTTGTTGCATTTAATTATGGAAAGTATCCTCCAATTAATGCTAAACCAAGTAGGCTTGTTGTAATTGGTGTGACAAATTAATGGTTTAATATTAAAATAGTAATAATGAAAAAAAAATTAGGAATACATGTTAAGAAGGTACTTTTTTTCTTTTAGTAATTGTGCTTGTTATAGAATGCACAGGATTGGCCCATTTATCTCTCAACACACTGATGGAGAACCTTTGTTTTGTTGCATTGGTCCCGTTAGTCCTGTAATTTGCCAAAATATTTTTTTCTGGTTAAAAATATTCATATTATAAAAAAGACAAAAAAAGACGGAGGAGTATATAAATGTTTCTTTGAATTAAATTTTATATATTTTGTTCCATATCCTCGTTCTCGCCAAAATTCAATCAGAGATTTAATGTCCAAAAGTTTAAAGGATGCAATTATTTCAATTCAAAAGGTGAGGAGATAAGGTCAATTATTTTAAACAATTATATTTTTTTTTTTTGAGAAATTGGCCATACAATTTTTTTAGTAAGTTTAATCGCTTGCTAAGCGAACTAATCTCTAGAAATTATTTTCAAAACTAGTTTATATGGGAATGGATGGCATACTAAGCTGTCAATTTTTGGGCAAAAACTTTATTAATTGTTATCCGAGGGTAGGTGACAAGCTTCACGATTCAAATTTTCATAGTTAAAAATCTGGAGGAGGACAGTGACGAATGATTTTCACCGAGTTCGAATCTCATTGAACTTTTATTATTTGGTAAGATGATGATGAAACTTATTTTAAAAAATAAATAATTACATGTTTTAAATAAAAATATAAAATAATAATAATAATAATAATAATAATAATAATAATAATAATAATAATAATTGATTGCAATATTTATTAAAAATATTAATTAAGATATTCTTAAACATAAATATAATTTAACTATATCAAACTAAATTATCCATGTGACTTAGAGCCTCAAAGCCCAGAAGGACGCAATAAGAATTTAAATAAAATCATTTCATTTACTATTATATTAATATTTTCTAAAAAAACTTAAGTATATTTTTAGGTGGGAAGAGTGTTTCTGGAGGAATCTCTAGAGTAAAGCTGAAAATGCGAGTTATGATTGGCTTACTATGGTTACTTTTATTTTAAATTTATTTATATTTAATAAAAGAAATGAAAGAAATAAATATTGTATGGTAGATCTTGCAAGATATGACTAAAAAGAGTAATGTAATCGATAAGCAAATTAAGCTAATAACCTTAGAAATAAGTAAGGGTCCCTAACTTTTTTTATCACAACAACTTATAACTTATAAGTACATTTTTTTTACTAAATATTGAGATTTTTCAAAATAAACTTATAATTAGTTTTGAATTGCTTAGTTTTGAAAAACCCCTAAGTGTTAGTAAAATATTTTTCTATACTAAGATTGATATCGAATATACCATTATGATAATCTTACACGGATATGATGGATAACTTATTGACTGACCATAAAATTGTTTCAAAATCTCCTCTGCTTACAAATTTACTATTAAATATATAATAATTACTCTTTTATACTAGTTCTTGTAAGTTAAAAAACCGAAAAAAATAGAGTTTAACATTAAGAATATATATAAAGAGAAAAACATAAAGACCTTTACTTGGCACATAGTAATATATAAAGATTAGTGAGATTTTATTTAAATTTTTTAGACCATTATTACATTTTGTTGAAATAAATTATATATAATTTTATCTTCTCACATAATCCAAAAGTAGTACTTCAGAAGTAATATTTGTTGAATTTAGGATCCCAAGATTATTTTGAATGATCACAAATTTGTAAGTGAACTCAGTCTGTACTAATGAACTTATTTGAGCTGATTTCTGTAACAGGACATAGACAAGTTCAGTACAGCGTCGACATGAGCTAAAGGAATGGACGACCACTGCACACATATTACACATCTTGAAGAATCATGTGTGCATCGGGCGTCCTAAGGATATAAATGATCGACCAGTCGAAGGAGGATGAAGGTCATATAAACAACAACGAATATGGAGGAGGAGGCATATACGGTCGATCCAAGACATAAAGAGGGCGACCAGTGTTAGACTATGAGGGCAGTCAACAAGAAGATCGGTCGACCAGAGCTGAGGAGAGG
>LTAE01000051.1:0-56738 GCA_001647135.1 Pontederia paniculata
TGGATGAAACAACAACTCTTATATTATGGTATAATAGTTGAAACTATACCATTGAAGTGTGGCAATACCGGTGCAATAGAAATGACCAAGAACCCTGTGCAACATTCAAGAACTAAACACATTGATTTAAGATATCATTTCATTAGAGAATATGTTTCATTCAACTCTATCTCTATAGAACATGTTTCAACTGAAAGACAGTTGGATGACATTTTCACAAATCCCTTGGGAGGGGATAGGTTTAATATGTTAAAAAGAGAAATTGGAATGTTGGACTTAGGATTTTAACAAACAACTTAACTTATTGGTGACTTATTTATGTGAGTATCAATGGTTAATAAAGTTGTAAATCGACTGTGTTGCACAACACATATATGACAAATCCTTATTTTCTTCTAGACATATACCCTAGGTTGAAATACAAAGGATCTTGGGTAGCAAATGATAAGGTGATTATACTTCGGAGTTTAAGGTTCAGGATAATCTCGGAAGTTCACTCATCATACTTCGGATGTCCGAAACACATTGTTGACATCTAGTGATCCCAACCAGAGGGCGCCCGCTTAATGTCTTTGGGCGTCCGTAATTACTCATCAACTACAATTCCTCAAGTATGGGACACCCATTGAGAACTTCGGGCGACCAATACAAATCTCTATCAAGTCCGGTCGACCAATGAACAAACCAAGGATGTCCTATGATCTGAAAGTCTAATAACACTTGGGACTACGGACGTCCGTTGTTATTCCTTCGGACGACCGACATTGGTTCATGATCTAACACTAGGGGAATCAAAGGTTGTCCACTGAGATTTTCGAACGACCATTGTGATCATAACTCAACCGGCCTCTCTATTTCGGTCGACCCATTATCTATCTCGGGCGATCGATGTCGTAAACACTATATATAAGTGTGTCATCCCTAGTCGTCATTATATTTTACTACTCAAGAGGACGACCATTCGTATCCTTAGAGTTCCCTCCATTGTCTTCCCTCTGAGCTCTTGTTCAAATTTTCTAAAGCTCCAAGGGATTCAAGACGATCAAAACATCTTCGAACACCGATTCGAACATCTAAGTAAACCTAAATTTCCATTCTCATCCTGCAGAATCATTGTTTTTAGGTTTTTACTATCCTGACTAGGTTTACTTTTTTTTTATGCGTTTCTTCTCTTAGAGAATCAAATCATCTCCTTCTCTTTTCACTAATCTTTTCTGTTTTCCCAAACCTGTGTGACTTTCCTACTCATTAGAATCATGGCCCTTGTTAAAAACGCAGCCAAGAAACGTAGACTGGTTAAGAGAGTAGTACAAGTAGAGGAACCCACTTCTTCCATACTATATGAAATAATTGAGACAACTGAACCTCATTTAAATGAAAATCAGACCACAAACAATCCTAGTTGAACTGACCCTGAGTTTATTTCACCATGGTTCATTAGTGAGAAAGTTCAGAGCGAATTGATGCATGCATTTTACAACATATTTTAGGGTTTGCATTAGACATTATTCGGAGACATTTATATATTGCATGCATCTATTTTCTACTTTATTTGATTCTATTCTTCCAAGTCCGAAATCTACTCTTGTTTGATGTATTTTGTAGGAAATCACATGGATAGGCGGAAGAAGCATCGAAATCTATCTCAAAACTGGGAAAGAGCATCATCACAGACCATCACGGGCCGTGACCACATGTTACGGGCCGTGATGCATCAGTGTTAGCAGCAACGTGAGCCGTGGGTGCCGAAAGCAAGATTCCAACTCAACCGTTACGGGCCGTGACAGATGGTCACGGGCCGTTATGGAGTACATCACGACCGCTTAGAGTACATCACGACATGCCGATGCTCTGCAACCTCAAATTATATCCATCACGGGCCATTACACAGCATTACGGGTCGTGATGTGTCATATCACGGAGCGTCATTCGGTATCACGGTAGCGACAAAAGCATCATATGGCGAAGTCCAGAATTGTTACGGGCCATTATCTGACATTACGGGCCGTAAGTTGGAGAAAACCCTGATGTGAACTGCCTAGAGCCCGAGTTACGGGCCGTGATGTACTATCACGGGCCGTGACGACCTGAGAAATCGACGACACAACTTATAGGCCGTGAGATACTGTCACGGGTCGTGATGAAGTTACGCAAATCTTTTTATTTGTGATTTCAAGATGATTCGACGGCCAGAAAAATCTCTATTCATTCAGAGACTTTGGAGATGTGATTTGATTGATATTTGATCGAGTTGAGAAAAGTTTATCATAGCCCTTGATCAAAAAAAGAGAATTTAATCACGAAGCTAACATCCAACCCTAGGAAACCCTAGGGTATATAAATATTTGTTGAGAATCTGCGAAGGTATGCTGGGAGCCATCAACATACACTTTGAAGCCAGAGAACAAGGATTATTCCCAAAGGGCTGCTGGACAAGGAAGAGTTGATCATCCGTGAAGGAGACGATTCAGAGTTGTTCACTTTCCAGAGAAGAGTATTTCATGTTCCATCTATTGTTGGGATGAAATATCTATTATAGTTTTCTGTAATTTATCTTAGGACGAATTTGTTTTATTATATTTTGGATGATTATATATTTTTCCAGACTTGTTATCGAGATTTATAATTTCTTTTCAGATCGTGTTTGCATGAGTTTAATTTCTGTATTGATCATTCACTGTGCAGTGTGATCAATTAATTTTGCAATGCATGGCATGTTATTTTGATCCGTTAAGGACTGAATAAGGTGTGGTATGTTAGGTTAACCCGTTAAGGGTGAGTTAATAGTTTAGGAATAATTCGGATTGCATTCTATGATCTAAATCTGAGAAGTAAAACCGTTAAGGAGTACTTGTTAGATGAATATCATTTGAATAGTTGATTGATCTGTTAAGGAAAATCATACTTAAGTATATTCCTAATCCATATGAAAGAAAGTATTAAAAATCTAAATGTGTAATTGTTTATGTGAGAACTATCGGTGCTTACATGTTTCGTATTTCATCTAGGCCCTAGTCATCAACCATTCTCATTGTAAATATTATTTTTACCTTAGTTTTACATTTCTATTTTTTTTTTGAAAATACATCACNCTGTAATCTAAATCTGAGAGGTAGAACCGTTAAGGTGTACTTATTAGCTGATGATTATTTGAATAGTTGATTGATCTGTTAAGGAGAATCATACTTATGTATATTCCTAACCCATCTGAAAGAAAGTATTAAAAATCTGAATGTATAAGTGTTTATGTGAGAACTATCGGTGCTTATAAGTTTCATGCTTCATCTAGGCCCTAGTCATCAATCATTATCATTGTAAATATCATTTTTACCTTAGTTTTACTTTTCTGTTTCTGAAACCATATCAACCTAAAATTCAAAGTTGTCTCCTATTAACCTCTAGGATTAGATTGTTACTTAGTTCCTTGTGGGTTCGACACTCTACTTTTTCACTTTATTACTTGTTCGACTAATGCACTTGCTAGCATTTGAATTTGCGTGTTCAGCATTTTTCGCATCACAAATCCTTGACTCTTTATGGTGAACATCGTCTAGTTGAACCATTTCGCTCCATTGATTGGGAAATCCTTCAGCTTCCTGGTTTCAAAGAGACTTTTGAACAATGCGACTGGCTTACCTTCCTTGACCTTGATCAGCAGTCCACCCCAACGTCGTCAAATACTTCTATGCAAATCTCACCTATGATGACACTCATCAAGAAATTAAGTCTTACCTGAATGGAAGAACCCTTTCAATCACTGAGTCTACACTGAATGAGTTTTTAGACACCCCTGTTTTCCCTCACATCAACCTTGCTCCAATGCATTAGCCACACACCACCTACACTCAAAATCAAGCTGCATTAGCTGTGAGTGGAGGACAAGTCGATATTTTTGTCCAAGGAACCTTCCACAAATACCTCTCACCTGTCATGAAAGTTATTAATTACATAATCACCCATGTAATCCTACTTAGATCTGGTCACTACACAGGAGTGAATAACCTTGACCTTGTTGTCCTTGCACACCTTGTCGACCCAACAGCTCCTAGGATCTCCCTAGGAAATTTTATTATGTATAAAATTATTAAAACCAAGGAGAAGATTCATTCTAAGTGGACCAATGGTGCTCGCCTGTATTTTGGCAATCTTATCACTTTCATGGTTCAAAAATTTCTTGAGTCTAAGTTTGATGACAATGAAGATGTTCTCCTTCCCACCAAAAATGAACAGATATCCTTTACTACCCTGGCCCGAAAAGGACTCACCAAAGAATCTCCTCAACCCACTGATCTTCCTTCTACTTCTGAGTACCTAGACACTATGTGCCAGTCATATGGACACTCAAAGCATCCCTCTACTGCTGAAAATCATGATCCTACCTCCACTTCAGTAGGCATTTCCACTATATCGTCCACATGGCCTCCATCTAGGACTGCTTGGACTACTCTATGCACCAAATTGAACACCATGATAACTCAGCTTAGCACAATGTCAAACCAATTAAGTCAAGCTCTTGAGTTACTATAGAGAGTTCGAGAGAAACATTTCGACAGTAATGAAGCCATCACACATTTTGTTGTTCATCATAATCAAGCATATCATCACTGGGATGTTCTGAGGATTTCATGGGGGCACATGGATATGATCCCTATCCATAGTTCCCTTTTGACCCTTTTGATAATTACAAAAGGGGAGAGAACAGTCAGAAGAGTGACCAAGACGAACCCATCTTAGTAGAATCTGAAGAGGAAGATGGTGACCAGGACACTCTTGGGTCTTCTACAAAACTGATTAAGGATTTTGGCTCCTTCTTTGCTGACCCACACTTGTATCGACAGGTGGTTGATGCTTTACAATATTTGACAATTACCAGACCTGATGTTTCCTATGCAGTCACCATTGTTTGTCAATTCATGCATAATCCATCCATATATAATTGACAAGCTGTGAAACGAATTCTGCGTTATTTACGGGTACAAGTCATCTTGCTCTTTTTCTGGCTCCTAATCACAGTAACACTCTGCATATTTTTATGATGTTGATTGGGCTGAGTGCCCTAATGATTGCAAGTCATTTGGAGGATTTGTTATTTTCTTTGGTACCAATCTCATCTCTTGGTCAACGCGCAAACAAAGAACAGTCTCTCGCTCGTCAACAGAGACTGAGTACAAAGCCTTAACAGATGCCACAACTGAGCTCATATGGCTACGGTCATTGCTCATGGAACTTGGTTTGCATATCACCTCTCCTCCAATTCTCTGGTGTGATAATATTGACGCCACATACTTATCAGCAAATCCAATTTTTCATGCGCGCACAAAGTATATCGAGGTTGATTATCATTTTGTTCGTAATGAGATCTCCAATCGTCGTCTTGTTATTCGTTTTATCTCTTCTAAAGACAATTTTGCAGATATTCTAACCAAGTCACTTTCTGGTGCTCGCTTTCGATTCTTACGGGACAAACTCATGCTTCGATTCAAAGACGCTGAGTTTGCGGGGGCGTGTTAGAGAATCTAATCTTATCATTTGTAAAGATTCGATATTATCCAGATCTGATGTTATCGAGATTTGTGATTATCTAGATTAATTTAGATTAGATAGATATTGGTTGTTATTCTTCTGATCCTTTCATGTACTATATATAGATGTACAAACTCACCATAATTCATATAGAAAAATATTTTCTTCATTCTTACTCTTCTAACATGTATGAATATAACAAAATTTTAATTGGAAATAAATTATTATTACATTGCAAAAAGAAAACAAAAAAATGCATATTATATTAAAAATTGAGTAATTTATTATTTCATATTCATTTATATCATTTTATACTCATAAATTAATTCAATCACTAAATTTATCAAACACCCATTTATTAATTATCTAATTTAAACTCTAAACATTAATCTCATCCGCTAACCGTTATTCGTTATTTATGTCGCTATCCGCTAATTGATCGCTATCTGCTCATTAAACTGTTGATCTTCAAGCGTTTCGAATGCTGAGTTTCAATCACTTATCGTTGTTATTAGTTATGTTTATTAAACTTCTTAAATAACGTATTGACTTGGTCAATACACTACACGCGCTATTGTAAACGATATTTAAAAAGTGCCAAACACTACGTACTATTGTAGATGATATTTTAAAAATGTGCCAAACAAGGCCTAAGAAAACAACGATTATAAACTTTCGCTTTATGACAAGTCTGAATTTGTATATAATGGAAATTCTACTTACTGCTTAGATAAATTTGTTGTTTGATATGTTATATTTGCATGTAAATTTGACTGTTGGAAGTAATTAGACTTACTGTATGCTGAAAATCCTACTACAAATAAGTGCACTTACGTCAAAAAAATTTAAAAAATAAACATTTTACATTTCACTTACTTATTTATTTATTAATATATGATAATATTTTTATTCTAATTAAATATTTACATCAAACTTTTAATATCAATCAAATAATATAATTCATTTTTCAAAAGTTTATTTACATATATCAAATACAAAAATAAGTTTTATAAATATAAATTATAATAAACTGTTTAACTATAATTATTTACAGTTTAATTTTATAATTATATCAAATCAAGCTATCCTTAAATAAATGACTTTTACTCACACTTGTGGCTTTGAGTTTATTGTTGACTTCTCTTAAAGTGGTGTAATCAAATACATTTTTTCTCCTTCCTTGGATATCTAAAAATGCTCATACACAAGTCTATCCAAGATCTTCCAACGAACCGTTTTGAAGTGATCAAGACCAATAAAAAATGATCAAGCTTAATTAAAATAAGAGATAATTTAATTTGATATAATTATAAATTCAAAATGTAAATAATTATAATTAATAATTTTGGTATGATTTATATTTATAGGAGTTTTTTTTTGCTTTAGATGGATGTAATTAAAATTATAGAAAATGAATTATGTTGTTTGGTTGAAATTAAAAGTTTGATGTATGTATTTAGTTAGAATATTTTTTTATCATATATTAATAAATAAATAATTAGATGATTTTTTATTTTTAATATAACTGTAATTATTTGTAAACGAGTCTATAACACAATTTTCAAGATTGTGAATGGAACTACTTGTATTAGTCAAATTTGCATCTGACCTACCTAATGTATATATTTTTTGCATTTGCCTTTGCAACATTTGCAAATTAATCCTTTGACCTCTTACATTTAGTTCTTATAACAACAAGACTATGTCTGGATTGATGGGTGGAGAGGGAAAGAAGAAGAAAAAATGAGAAAATAAGGATGAGAAGATGTTATAAAAGTTTATATTTGAATAGAAAGGAGGATGAGTTATTTTTTTAATAAATTGATTTTAATCTTATAAAATAAAAAATAAAAAATAAAAATAATTAAAATAAAAGATGAACTTGTTCGAAAAAATTATTAATTTGATAGAATTCATTTTTAAAAAAATTAGAGAGTCCAAATCTCCTTATTTTTTTAAAGAAAAACTATCCAAATGAGATGAGCTCTCTAATCCCATCCCACCTCTCCTCACCCCTCCAACAAAATATAGTCAAACATACCGGCTCCTCCTTTTGACACAAAAAAAATAATATTTATTCCCTTTTATTTTATTTACTTTATTTGTTTTTTGTTTAGAAATAAAATATTATTTAAATAAAAGTATCAATTTCTGTACTTAATTGTGAATCTTGTAAGCTTATCGAAAAAATGTAGTTATCAAAATTTGATTAATTAGGCGAAAAGATAAATTTATCTTAACACAAACATATAAAAGTAAAAAGATCAATTAAAAAAAGAATGATTAGTTTGTGGGGCAAGTTTAAAAAAAATCTACAATAAATAAAATCCATTAGTAATCCCAAAGATTCTGCACAACTCGAAGCCTCGCAAAGGCCCCTCCTCGAGTTTTATTCTTTGTTCCTCTTTCCACTTCCAATATTACACTTCGAAAGGACCGACGGCAATGGCGGGCACTTACCTCCAAGAAGACGAACTCCTCGACGTCCTCACGAAGAACGGAGAGAAGACCGGCGTCTCCAAGCCCAGGTCAGGCCTCGTCCCGTCGGTTCTGTCGCTTTTGCCCTAGAATCCTTTGTAAAGACCATCGATTCGTTGTCGGGGTTTCGGTGCAGGGGAGAAGTCCACAGGAACGGGGAATACCACCGGGCGGTGCACGTCTGGATATACTGCGAGAGCACGCAGGAGCTCCTCCTGCAGAAGCGGGCGGATTGCAAAGATTCTTGGCCGGGGCAGTGGGATATCTCCAGCGCTGGTCATATCTCGGCTGGCGATTCCTCTCTTCTGACTGCTAGGTAGGCCGAAAGATGCGATTTTGAAGTTGGTGCCGCCGATGAGTTTGTGCGGTGGCCATTTGCTGGGTTGATAGTTGATATTTTACTGCTTGCTTTTGCTCTTTTTTTTGTTGATGGGATGTTCAGATCAAATAGTTGTTGTAGTCTTGATAATGTTCGGTTGATGCACTTTCAGACTCTGTAGTTTACTGTTGCGGTCTTGGTAATGTTCTTCTAGCTACTCTATGCCCTTGTCCTCTGGGATATTGCATCTGAGTAATTTCATTGTTGACCTTGAGATCAGCTGTTGTTATGGTTATCCTTTTAATCATTTAGAATGATCAGGGACGTCATGAGTTCGGAGGACTGTCTTCTGTATTATGGCAGTAGTACAGGTTTGGTGGTTCGGTGCATTCAACAAGTATAGGATACTCTTTTCCTCGCAGGATGAGTTCTGTTGCATCTGTTAAACGTAGATATCTGTTATATATGCTGCTCACACGTGAGGTTGGATATGATCTATTATTAGGTGATCTTTGCATTATGGTTTACTCGCTTCTTTGCATCTGTTTCCTGGTTGCGTTTATGTATATCTTTATTTATGCTGCACCAACACTTAAGTTATGTAAGTATATCAGCATTGCTGTCGAGGAATTTTAGTAAGCATAAACTGAGCGTAGTCACAACTTGTCCTATAGGTTAGTTTCTAATACCATGATTTTCTTTGTATTTCAGGAGAGAATTGCACGAAGAACTAGGCTTAGATCTTCCTCAGGATGCATTTGAGTTGCTATTTGTTTTTCTTCAAGAATGGTTCGTGCATCTCCCTTTTCACTTTTATATTGCATTGTTCATTCTATTTGAATTCTGGTTAGCTCCAAAATAATCAGTTTGTTTACAATAAAGATTTAAGTAACTTCTCTGAAAAAATAGCTTTTAAGTCAAGGAACTTTAATCTTGTTTCTGTATCCTGTTTTGCACAAACCAAATTTGAATATCCATATTTTTTTGCTTCCTGCATTTTTCTTTGAGACGGTGAACCCGAAATACTGTAATTCTGAGAGTTTCTTCATCCATGCAGTGTTATAAACAATGGGAGTTATATCAATAATGAATTCAATGATGTGTATCTAGTAACTACATTGACCCCTATTCCTTTGGAGGCCTTCACCCTTCAGGTAAAAAATTGTTTTGTGACGAATTTTGCCTTTTCTATAAAGTCTGGTTTGCTACTGAAAATATATATATATATATATATATATATATTTGGGGTAAGTTTCAGCTGCAGTTCCTTGACTTTGCTCCTTGTATCCAAACCGTCAAAATCTATTTTGTATTTGAAATGTCTCCCGACTTTAGTTTCTCACCAAATATCTTTTTGAAGGGGGAAAGGATGAATAGATAGCTTGCACTAAAGCCATAAACGTCAAATTTACAAGCAAAAGGAAAAGGCCCAATCAGGAGAGGGTGCCTGCAGAAACTGCCACCCATTCTTCCCACACTATCGTTCACCATATATAACTTGCTATCTCAGTTTTACTTTTGATTTATTGATAAGCATGTCCTTATCAATACACTGTTTCCTCCATGTCATCAATATCGCTTAAAAGATTATCTACGTTTGGTAAGAAACCTGACCCAAAATATTTATTCATTAATGGTTAACATGATGCCTTCTTAGAAAATTTTCATTATGGATAACTTTTTAGTGACTTTTAGTGGTAATTTAAAATGATTTTTGATGACGTAGAGGAGAAAGAGTGCTGACAAGGACATCTCGATTGGCAAAAGAAGTTGGTAAACCTGCGGTAGCAGGTTACAAGTACGATTGGGGGACAATGTGGATACAAAGAAAAGTTGGGATGATTCAAATACAAATTCTTAGTTAAATTGAGAGATCTAAAAAAAAGTTGAGAGATAGTGGCTGAAACTTACCCATTATAATTCAGAAGACATACTTTCTTTTTCATCTTTTACGGATAAAATAAATCTTTATGTGCTTAATAATTGAAATGTTTCTTTTCATACTATTAAAACTCAAAAGGTATTGTCAGCCCTTTTAAAGAACCTTAGCTCACATATGATGAAATATTCCAAGAGATGGCATGTCTTTTGCAGTTAGAGAGTAATTCAATGTTTTGACTTGTATATGGTATCCTGATTTTAGGAAACAGAGGTGTCTGGTATCAAGTATTTATTGTTGAAGGATTATAAAAAGCTTCTTGCAGAGGGAGATGAAGGATATGTCCCATATGATGTACATGGGCAATATGGCCAACTTTTTAGCATTATTGAGAATAGGTATAATCTTTTTTTATAAATGATGGGTAACTTCCTCTCAAAAGAATGATGGTAAATGATATTCTTATTGTTATTTTTCACATTTTTTAAAAAAAGTTCATCTTGTCAGAAACTGAGTTTTGGTATCACGTACATCCTCATTAGCTCTATAAAATTGGACTTTCTGTACTTAAATTTGAAGTTCTTTAATGGCCTTTTTTAATCTATCATTGCTGCAGCCCAGGGGAATTCTTCTTTTCTTTTATTTATGATTTTGGCATATATAGTCATATCCACCTGAAAAATGTATATTCACGGTCCATAGAGGTTTGCACTATGAATATCTGTCACTTTCTGGAGTCCCTTATATATCTTGCATTATTGATTATATTTTAACTTTATAGGTATAAAGAGAATGTGGAGGCCCGCTTCTTACAGATACAAAAACAGCTCAATCGATATGCTCCAATTCATTTGGAGTATGAGGTATTAAGTAAACTTAATTTCTTAGTTAAGAAAATAAACATTATTGTCAATGTCAGTTTATGCTTTCTAAAAATCATCTTTGTTACTGCCATTATTTCTTAAAATTTCAGACTATAATTGTTGCAATTATGTTGGCCGACACATATAGTTTGATCATATAAGTGGAATTGGTATATGGGAGGGAATTGTATCTGTTAGTTTGGTGATAGTGTGGGTTGAGACAGAATGTAGGGGAATTTTTCTGAAATGGGTTTTCGGAGTCTTTCAGGTCTGGAGGACCTGGTAAAATTCATCAAAATGTGAATGTATGGGAGGGCAGGCATTGTCATCACCTCAGTGTTATACTACATATACAGATTTTGTAATTAATGAATAAATCAGGTTGAACCTCCCTCCAAAAAAAAAGAACCCGTCAAAGTGTGAATTTCATTATAATGAATAAATCAGGATGATGTGTACATCTTGATCTTCTATATTTTCCCTCTCCCTTGTGCTTATCTTTTAGCGTAGACTTAGAACTGAAAATCTTATGAGAGTTTCTAAGGGAGTAAACATACATAAAAAAAATTGTTATTTGAAGGATTATTTTAGAAGCTATTCTAAAAATTTATGAGGGCACTTAACTTTGAAGGCATATTCATCTAATTAGTGTGCTTCCGAATTTCATAAGTTCTTTATATATTGCATGTGTACTGAGTTCCTTCTATTCACTGCAGTTAAGTGGTCTTTCAGAAGCGGACAGGAAAGCGTTACCATTTATACTTGAGGCTTCAATTGTTATTGATGACATCTTTTACTCACAGGTTATTCTCTAAATGTCAATACTTTGCATAACTTTTTTTATCATTGCTGATCATCTAAAGCTTTTCAATTTACGAATGTTCATTTTCCCACTTAATAATCTTATATATGTGAGGTGTAAACAAAAAGAAATGTTGTAAATGAAAGAAAGATCTTATATATGTGAGGAATTCATGTTTTTTTTTACAGGTCTGGCATAGCAATCCGATACTGAGGGATTGGCTGAAGGAGCACTCAAATGATTCTGACCTAAGTCGCCTGAAATGGATGTATTACTCGATCAATAAAAGTCCATGGTAATTTTCTGGAGGAAACTTGAGGCGCTGCAAATCATGCCACCTATGCAACTTTGTTATGACTGCTTGCTGCGAATAATTCTTGGTGTTGATTCTCTATATAGTTGCGTTTTTATTTCTGAAACTGTTTGGAACTTCCATAAAGTTCCAGCTGCAGCATTCCTCTCGCCCCAAAAAGTTACAAATGATAAATGTAGTCTTGGATTCATTTATTTCCATCCTTCTATGATGTTGCCTCTATTCGAAGGTTCTCAAGTTTCTTCGTAGAAAGGAGAAAATGATAATAATGATAGCTTATTTTGTTCTTAAAAAGAATGATAGCTAAGCTTTGTCAAGCAAAACAGATGGTGACCTTATTCCATCTATCGCTACAGTTAAGAGCCACTCCTATGCCATCACAACATTAGGTAGTAATTCAATAATTGAATCATTGATCATATCTTTTTCTTTAGGATTTAAAACATCTTTCTTTATATTTCAAATTCAGTTTCTTCTTGCGGATATGCTTGTTGTATTCCTGCTTGTCTAGTTGTTTTTGAAGGGTAAAAAGATGACTATAAAACACTAGTCATCCATGTGTAGGTGAAAATGTGTGATGAAAAAAAGGGAAAACTATAGGTGCATATACAAGTGTTTTATCCTTTGTTTACTATTTTGAGAAAGATCAGCAGTAAAAAGTAGGTACATTAAATATTTTTTGTAGCAAGACTGAGTACTATTTAACAATGGTAGGTCATGCCTCGATGAGAATGAACCATTTCTTACAACAGCAGATTCTGCTGTGAAACTGGCTGCTGAGTCTACCAAGCCTGTTTCAGGTTGGAAGGGAATAGAGTATAGAGCTGTTTTCCCATTGGTGAAGCCACCCGGTGCAAATTTCTATCCTCCTGACATGGACAAAAAGGTCTATCAGTGCGAATCAATGTGTTGCATTCCTTGTATTCCTAATTATTACTAATGATGCTTCTCCGATATATGTACTGATACATGCGTAATATCACTTTATATCATACATTTATGAATTACTTATAATATGTTTTCAGTTTTGTTTCTGCTTTTTTCTGATATACTAATCTTAGCCTATTAGGAATTTGAACTGTGGAAAGGAAGCTTAAAAGACAATGAGCAAGAAGCTGCAATAGGCTTTTTCAGTGTTATTAGAAGGCATGCCAATACTTTGTCGTCTTCAGTATCTCATACGACAGATCATGATGAATCACAAAATCTGAACACGGATGATTTGGTTATAGTACCATTTTCACAAGAGTATCGGCCTTTTCTTGTGAAGGCTGCAGATCTCCTTTCTAAGGCAGCAGAACTCTCAGACTCATCTAGGTATATTGTTGCTTGAACCTATAAATTGATGATCCTGTAACAAGATTTTTTATTTTCGGTGCCATAAGTGGTGCTTTCTCGTTTAATTGGAAACACTTTATTTTGTCTTTTGGAAGCTTGAAGAAGTTACTGAAATCCAAAGCAAATGCATTTCTGTCAAATGATTACTATGAATCTGACATAGCGTGGATGGAATTGGTAAGTATGAAGTTCATTTTTTCATTGTGGATGTTGAATATTAATTATTTCCTCTTCTATGAAAATATTTATTATTTCCTTTTCATCTATGATTCCTTTTTAAGTCGTTTGGGTTAATATGTTCATTTCATTTGTGCATTTGTATTTGCACTTCCCAAAATCTTTTTAGAGGTAGATTGTGTTTTAAGCTTTCTTGAATGCATAGGCAAGCTAGAAGCTAGATGCTAGAAGCAAAAGAATTACCTATAGTACCTGCAATAGCATATGCAGTACATATCTGATACATGATTCCTTTTATGTTGGTTGACATTTCTGCAACACTTTTTTGTTTTATTAAATTTGATATTACTTGTAAGTGATATTATGGATATTCTGCCATTTATTAATAGTTACTTTGATTCCAGGACTCCAAACTGGATTTGACAATTGGCCCTTATGAGACATATGAGGATGCACTTTTTGGGTATAAGGTATTTCTCCTACCAGTATCAAATATAACATGCTGAACAAAATTGGTGTTTCTGTCTTTTGTTTTATATTATCATTTCAGTAAAATAAGGAATTTTCAGATTGTAATCCTCTGTCAACTCCTTATGCTTATGATGTCCATGGACTTGTAGCTATTTGAACCATTGGATTTTCACAATCATTGTTCTTTTTCTCATTGTCATTCTTCAGTTTCTAGGTAAAGAAAATTAGTAGACCGTTTAAGCCGGCATAGTGTACCTTACAGAGTGCAGTAAAAGCATTTGATTTATCCTTATTTTACATACTACTTGTGATGAGATGCTGCTACATCATATTATTGGTAATGTAGATTAAGTGTGTTTGCCTATTACTTCCCGTTTCTTGAAAAATGGAGTTTTACTAGATACCTATTTCCTACAACTTTTTTTTTCTGAAGGCAAGGAGGATGGCAGACTTGTGTCTGGCATCCATTTTATTAATAATCTAAAACTTTAAAAGTATTCATGTACAAGTATGAATGTGAAATCATTAGCTAAAGTTCAACCATTGGTTAATCAATCTCTTTGCCACTACCATGATGGTTTCTGTATAGAATCTCTCATTTCGGAATATAACTTCATTCCTCTGATTCCATATGACCCATAGCACACCAATTGATGTGATTCAACGACTTGATGAAACGTATGTTCGAGCACCTCCTTCCGAATCCCCACCTCTGAAGGATCTCCAAAAACACTCTAGAGATGTCATATCTAAAGCATTGCCTTGCATACACTGCTATTTTCTACAACTTGCTTTTGACATATATAGAGTTAGCTGCATTTTCATTGTTTGAACTTGGCAAATAAGACATTAGATCTCCAAGTATGATTTAGTTTTAGGTTCCTTTGGTGTCGGAAGTAAAATAGATTACATTCTTTAAGTTTACTTTTAAATTTATGTTGCTTATTAGTTTCATTAACACCGTGAAGGCAACCTTTGAGTCATTTGTGGGAATAAGAGATGATGTGGCTACTTCTCAAGTAAAACTCTTTGGGGACCATCTTCAGGTACCTGTCACTATCATAAAAATCCAAGTTTGTACCTGTCACTATCACAAAAATCCAAGTTTGTGATTGACTCCTCTAATGTTTGGTATGTTGACTAGGTTTTAGAACAAAATCTTCCCTTGGATAATATGTATAAATCAGAAGATGTAGTTGCTGCTCCTATTCGTGTAATTCAGCTTATCTATAATGCAGGGGTAAGTTGATTTATTTTCTCTTCTTTCAGAAGGATTTATTTTCTCTTCTTTCAGAAGGATTTATTTTCTCTTTATGGAATATATTAGTTACATTATTAGTTACTTGCTTTACTGATTTCTTTTTGGTTTTTACCCCTTATTTTGCTAGACACGCTAGAAGCCAAGAAAATGGACATTTACAAACTAGTATCTTGACAAAGTTTCTAATCATTGAGCCTTCAATTTGGCCCACTAATATTTCTGTTGCAAACTATTTAATGTTTCAGGATGTGAAAGGTCCACAAACTGTCGCTTTTAATTTGCCAAATGACGAGCGCATAGTAAAAGAGCGTGGATCCTCAATGGTATTGCTTAAAAATGTCTCAGAGGCCAAGTATGTATCTCTTCCTTATACTTAATATGCAATTCGAGATGAGAGAATTGTGCACGAATAAATAATGCATTTTTAACTTTGGCAGTTAACATCAAAATTTCTGAATTATTTTCTTACAGGTTTAAGCATATTTTACAACCCATAGCTGTAGCATGTATAAGAGAAGATCAGAAGGAATATATTGATTTTGAGTCCTTCTACACTCACACAATTTGCCATGAATGCTGCCATGGGATTGGGCCACATACCATTGTCCTCCCAAGTGGGCAGCAGTCCACTGTTAGATTAGTACGTATTTAAACTATTAAATTCCATACTTCTGTTGCAAGAAAATATTGAATTTGTGTTATTGAGTTTATTCTCTACTGTATAATGCAAGTTTTTCAGCAATGGTCTTTGTGTGTGAGATGAAAAATAGATGACCATGTAGAAATTTTGGGTTCCATGACCAACCCTCTTGATGCATCTGTATTTTGTAGGTAAAGCACCCATATTCTGGTTTCTGACTCTTGACGGTTATTAAATGTTTGAGGTTTTCTCCCTGCTGCCATTTCAGTTGTTTCTTTGGGCCGAATGATAGGACAAATTGGACAATTAATTTGATTATAAAAGAAAGTGGTGTGTTTCATTGTACCCACCCAAGATAGTTTATCCGCAGGCTATTTCTTCATCATATTTTACTAATAAACTGATAATCTCATAGTGCTAGTGCAATAGCAGTTAAACTACTTTACAAAGCTATCAAGTACATATCTTTTAGCATTGCTCTTTTATCCTTCGAATTTCAGGGGCGGGAGATCGATTTTTGTGCTCTAGAACATTTAACAGCACATTTTTATCTTGAAAGTTGGCTGCTACTCTTTCCATTATATGATCTTTGCTCTCGTTTCAAAAATTTCCACCTAAGAATACTTTTTTCATTTCTTTTTCATTTGTGAGATTTTTTTTTTCTAGCGGACAAAAGTGAATTCAATTTGATCTGGTATTACCTTATATTTCAATGTCAATCGATTTATCTTCCATTCATGATTCAGGAACTACAAGAACTCCATTCAGCATTGGAGGAAGCAAAAGCAGATATTGTTGGACTCTGGGCATTAAAATTCTTTATTGACAAGGTAGTTACTCATATCATGCAGTCATTTTATTTATTTATATTAAATCATGCAGTCATTTTAAACTTGGACTACATGAGCTTCTTCTTTAGGTTGTCCGGCTGCGTTTGGAAGTCATCCAAAAAGTGAAAAAAAACTAACTTGCTTTCATCCACAGAGCTTTGATTCACAGGATCATTTCTCAGCTTTCTTAAAAAACAAGAAAACTGTGTTTTACAGAAATTGTGGGAGAAAGCAGTTTGGAAAAATCTTACCAAACAACTGCAGACCTAAAAGCAAGTTAAACTTTTTGTAAAGCACCAGTTTGAAAACACTCCCAAATGCAGCCGTCGTTGTGCTATTCAAAAGCTTACTTCCAAAAATTTCAACTCACATTGTATGACTTCAAGCTGTTCCAAAATACAAAAGAATACCTTGGATTTTCTCAAGAAGCAGCAATATATCTTGCACATTTGAGAATCCAGAGCAGAGTGGAGAATGAACTGTTGTTATGGTTTCCTGGAGTTTAACTTAAATATCGTTTCTTATATTTCTAATGTTATCAGGGTTTGCTCCCTACGAGCTTCTTGAAGTCTATGTATGTGTCATTTTTGGCTGGATGCTTCCGATCAATACGATTTGGACTAGAAGAAGCCCATGGGTACGGCTAGTTTCTCACAGTAGTTATTGCATGTTATCTGAAAAATCACAAATTAACAGATCATTGTGCAATTGAGAGAGCAGAAAAGGCCAAGCTTTACAATTTAACTGGTTATACGAACATGGAGCCTTTGTAATGAGTTCAGATGGAACATTTTCTGTTGATTTCTCTAAGGTGCGATTTTGTTTCTTTCAATTTTGATTGTTGTTTGATCATAAAAATGAATGGAATAAGAAAACACATTGGTAATTTGGTTTTTGCAGGTCGAGGAAACTGTTGAAAATCTCAGCCGAGAGATCCTAACAATACAAGCAAAAGGTGATAAAGCTGCTGCAGGGACCCTTCTTCAGTACTATGCAAAAATGACTGAACCATTGCAACTGGCTTTAGAGAAGCTAGAGAGAATTCAGGTATGCTTCTGTGAACTTCTGTTAGTCATGAAAAAGTAAATGATCTAATATGCTGCTTCAGTTCTTATTGCATATGAAATGAACTACGCCCACTGAAGGATTATCCATCTGTTATAGAATTTGGTTGATTCAAGTATGTTCTACTACGCATCTGTAGTAGTTTAGAATATGACTTTTCTCAACAAATGGTGGGGCTCACTTGAAAAAGACAAACCTGTTCCCTTCATTCAAATGATGGATCTTGTTTGAGGATAAAAGAACCAAAATATTTCTCTGAGCTGGGTCAAATCTTTCAGACAATTTTGATAAATCCTTTCATATTTTCAAGTTCAACCAGATCAGAAGTTTGAGAAAACTCTTGTTCTTCTAGTACCAGATGATTTCTCACCTCAACTTTTAGCTCCCAGCTTGCTTTATCTGTAGAATCTAATTGTTTAATCCACACATAAGTATGCAATTACATTGTGCACTATATATCATGAAGGAAGAGAAAAAACAAAGAAGGGTGGTTTATGTTTTGATGGTTTTTTTTTTGCATTATTTTACTAACTCATTGGTTGGTTCAGAGAAAAAAGGCGTCTTTTTGGTTAAGTTTCGTCATTGGAGAACAAACAACTTCCATTTACTTCAAACTCATCTGAAGTTTGATAATGATATGTGTCTCTTGCCATGTTATTCTTATCAGTTCTTTGTATCATCAACAGGTACCTGTTGATATTACCCCTATTTTCAGTGTGACTGATGAAATATTGGGAGCAATCCATCGATAGGATTGGCGAAGAGGCCGACTTAGCTGCAGAATGGGACTTCAACAATTTGGGCTCGTTACACACAGAAAATAAGTTGCGAAAAAAATATTCAAACTATTTAAACTTTTTCTTGCAGTTCTAAAGTAAGAATAAGATCCAAATAAGGATTATTTGGATTGAATTCTTTTTCTCATCCCGGAGGCATTCTTCCTAACATATTTCCTCAATTTGTATTAGCTGTGGCAAACTCTACCAAAGAAATAGATAACAATAAATTTAAATAAACATTTTGCCTGTAAATGCTTCATAATGTCTGATCATGTGATGGTAAATGGTTCAATAGGTGAAAGAATATAATGAGGTAAATATTAGGGGAAAATCATTGACCTGAGGACAATTGCTAAACACGGGGAACAGACTTCCAATTCCAAAGGGTTGTTCTATTTTATTACACACCGGCGTAAGAGAAGGGGGATTCTATACTTCAACGTGTCATTTACTTCTGGAACATCATGCAACGAGAATACCTTCAACAGTATTAAATTGTAAAGAACAAAAAATGTTCCATTGTGGCATTGATTATAGTTTTGGAGTATGAGTTGATATCTGTTCCGAAACTGAAGTAGTATGGTGAATCGCATTTGTTTCAATACGTTGCAAATAAAAAATAAATTAAAGGGAAAACAATTTAGAGATCTACATAATATAAATTTAGAATAAAATATTAGTTAATATTTTAGATGTAGCATTAGGGAGGATGACAGAAGAAACTATTTTTCAAATTGATGCATCTTCTTCATCTATCAAAAGGAAAATTGGTCTCTTTTTTTTTACTTTTTTTCTCAAACAAATACAATCATATAAAACTATAATTGATAACTTCTTTTTCCATTTGACATTCCTTTTCACATATGACCACACAGCCATCATTTTAGAATGATAACTTATATGTCGAGTGTTGCTCTAAAATTATCATATTTCACATCTAGGTCGTTTGATAATATCTCAACGTAATAAAAGTAGTTATCTATGCATACATTTAATTTTAAAATTGACCACATAAGTATAGAAAATATGCAACACGTCCCCATTAGACTTTATTTTTAGCTATGGTTAATTTATGGATAAATCATTACAAGTAAACCTTCAATATTGATAGGCTTTCTGTTTATATAAACTTTTTAGTTATTTTTTTTCAATAGTCATTAATGGTTGTCATCTATCAACAAAATTTTGAACTCACATATATACATTTTTTTGAACAATTACTTATTATTTCATCTCAACTTTCGTTAATTTAATTATTAAATATTTTAACTCGAGTAACTTTAACAAATGCAACCCCACGACACGAAAAATTCCCCTTCTACCCTTATCTGGTACAGAATACAGACCCCACTCCACAGACTTCAATTTCAAAACTGGTCATTAGAGGCGGGAAAACACAGAGAGAGAGAGAGAGAGAGAGAGAGAGAGAGAGAGAGAGAGAGAGAGAGATAGATGGCGGACCGGCGGCGGCAGCAGCAGCACCACCATCCGGCTGTCGACGACGTGATGAGAGTCTTGGGCAAGGCGAACCGCGACCTCATCCTCGTCCAGCACCAACTCGATCAAGAGTTCCAGCGATCTTATCCCGATCATGTGAGCAATGGACCCACCCAACGATCCGACTCCCGTATGATTAGGGTTTTGTTTAAATGCTAGCGCTGATATGAGTATCCTAACAATCTCCATAGGTTAATCCTTGCAAGATTGTCGCCAGGATCAAGAAGATCCAGGAGGATTTGGTCGCGCTCAAGGAGCTCTGCCGCCAGCTCCTGGCAGAGAAGCAGGTATTTAGTATTCTCTTCGGCATCTGAATTGATTAGTTGGTTCGGTTTTGAATTCCTAAATGAAGTGACGCTGAAATGTTTAACTCCACGTCCTGTTGTTAAATTTTGCAATCAAGTCATATGTAATTTGTGTTCTGGGCACATGTTTGCAATTCTGAGTAATTGTAGTTGATGGGATGACTGGTAAACATTTTTGGGTTATGCGGAGGGAAAAAAATGTGATTTGAGGGTCTTATGCAAATCAAGTCTGTAGGATCATCAGATGGATTGCATTCTGATACGAACGAGGATATGTTGTGAGTGTTAGGTTATTTACTCAAATATAATTGTCAGTACAAACAGTTGAGGAGGAATTGAAAATTTCTGGTATTTTTTTTCAATTCGGCACGACAACTGGGGGATTCTAAGGGTCAAAATATAGGAAACTAATAAGCAACTTCGTTTCTTTCTGCTTTCCTGGTGCTCTTTGATCCATTTGCATTACGAATTAGAGCACAATTGATCTGAAAATAGTATACTCTTTTGCGTGGATAAATCATGTAGTAATGCATGTAATAGTTTTAGTTTTCCTTTAGCCCCTTTGACAAACGCGTATGCGACTTATGTGGTGACTGTAACAAGATAAACTTTGTGCTTTATTTACAGTTAAAGTTGAGATAATAAATCAGAAGCAATATGCATTCTTCCCTAAATATACTTAATCAACTTCATATTGTGGCAATTCTTGTGCTGAATTAGAGACATGCTGTACGACAGGATTTAATTGACAAAGCAAGAACAACTTTGGTTGCACAAAGAAGTACGCTGCAGAGGTTGCTGGCTTCTTCTGGTTTGCCACTCATAAGTGAATCAGACGATACGGCTTACACCAATTTGAATCAGGTTATATGCTTATTTCATTATTTGATCTATATTCAAATTAGCTCTTAATTTTTTGGTTTATGGTCTATTCTTTATTTTTTATTTTTTTAGAATGGTTTCTGTTCTGTTAAATCATGATCTGGTTAGGTTAGCTAAAATCTTCCTTAATTATAGTTTTAGATCACTACCAATTGAGTTATCTATGTTGTTATATTTAGGAAGAACACTGTACACTTGATAAATGCATAAAATCTGTACCTTTAGATTCTTTGTTGTTGTGATTCGCGAGGTTTGTCATCTCTTTATAGTTCACAGTCTTTCTATAAGTCTATACATTTATATGCCATCCACGGAACTTGTGCCTAATATCAGTAATTCTGTGTAGGACTGTCGAAAGTCTAGGCGCAACATTAATTTCCTTTTCATCAACTTAAGTGATGATAGTCGGGCCTTCTCATAAGTTGTCTACAAGATGAATTTCTATTTCATTTTCTCATATCCAATTTTTACAACATCATTCATTCATTCGTTCATTCATTCTTATCTTACTATTTGGCCAAGAGTGCCTGCATATGCTAAGGTATATGCATTGAAATAAAGTGAAAAGGGGCATGCATATTTAGTCAACTTCATATAGTGTTACCTGTCGCGCCACTGAGCACTCTTCACTCGCTGCTTACTGTGCTTGCATTCATAATTTGTAGCGATCCTGAATAAATTGTTAAATTGCTGCAACTTCATAAATACGGATATCGGGTTTGTCTCTATCCGCTAGACATAAGGATAGTCATACAATATGTGGCACAATAAGCAGATTTCTCTTTCCAAGTGAAGAAAATCTCTGTGATTATAGACATCATACAAAATTGAGATTTTCTGGAACTCCTCGGTTTATGCAGGTTATTGATGAATGGACAGCTGAAGTGAGAGGGAAAACTGGTGAGGCCCATTTTAAATTTGTTTAGTATCCCATTTTACGATTCATCATAGTACATTATACAAAAGGAAGCAATTCATAGCCTATTTTGCTCAGGGGATGATAAGGAAGCTGATGACAACATAAACCAGATGCTGTTCTCTGCCATAGTTCAAAATAACTGAAGGTCACAACCAAGAACCAAGGAAAAACATAGCTAGATTTGGCCCCTTGTGATTCAAGCTCATCTGCAAGTTATTATCTGAATGACTATTGCTGCCGCAATCTGCAGACAGTTTTCTTGAATGGTATAAATTCCTACAGAAGCAACTTATATACTTCTTTTATCCTGTATGGACATAATCTTACATCTTGGAAGATTGAACAGTAAAACCATGTCATTTATATGCATTAACTCTGTTCTTATTGATGGATAAATTTCTGGGAGATTGAACATTATGATTACTCCCCAAACTCAAACGGTTTCTCTCATTACTAAATCTTGCTGTGGAACAAGTTCTTTTTAAGAAAAAAACTTGTAAGTAACAACACCAAAACTACATCTTCTAAAATGTAAGAACAATGAAAGCAAAAGAGTTGCTGTTCTTAATTTCCATTAGGTTGTTTGGATCGTCCCCTTCTTGCTCTTCTTGTGTTGCTCCTCTTGTTCATCTAAAAAAACTTGTAAGTAACAACACCAAAACTACATCTTCTAAAATGCCAACAAAGAACGATGAAAGCAAAAGAGTTGATGTTCTTAATTTCCTTTAGATTGTTTGGATCTTCCCATTCTTGCTCTTCTTGTGTTGTTCCTCTTGTTCGTCCAATTTCCCTCCAAAATCTTCATCTTTCCCGTACCTCTTCTTCCTCTCACCACTAACTTCTTCTACATCGACGATCTACCAAACTGGTGACTTGAAGATGACGATGATGAACTACTCACTGCCGTTGTCCGACGTCTCCTTTACCCTCCAGTTCCTCTTTTCTTTCTCCCCGTCATCATTGTTGATGTCGTCCCTTTCATCCTTGTATAATTCCAACTTTCATCAAAAGCCTTCCCTTTCCTCATCTTTATTTTAGTTCGTTTCAAATATATATTTGACCCATGTGCGTAATCAAAAAAAAGTTTTCCGAAATAAACTCAGAAGAATCTCTATCCGCATACATTAGTAAAGAATTAAATCAATCAAAGCCTGCTCATGCCCTTCAGGGAAGAAAAATATTCAGAAAAAAAGAAACAAAATTAGAAGGAAAAAAGAGCTTCACTGCCCTGCACTCTCCTAAACTTCTCCAATCTGATAGTTCCTTAATGAACATGTTATCCATGAGTGTAGCTCAAATGCCCTCTAGTGCCAAGCTCATATTTGAAAAGTGGCGACATCAGGGCGTTAAGGCCCCCAAAGATGGAGTCCTCTTCTTCAGTGAAGTTCCCGCCATCATGGCATTCAAAATATGTCTGTAAATCATCCCGGAAGCTAAACCCAGACGGTATACTTCCGCAAATTGATGGTGGTGAAAATGACAATGATGAACTACTCGCAGCTGATGTCCTCTCGGACATTTCCTGAAATTTCAATGGCTGAAGCAATAGCTCACATGCAGACGACGATACATAATTCGCAACCGGCAACTGTGATATAGCCTCTGTAAAATGCTGTTGGTCCTGCAGCTGGAAGCTAAAGCCCAAGTCATCCATGGAACTGTCGTTACTCGACATGGAAGTAGCAGCAGCGTCGACGATCTGATCGCTGCAGGAGCTTCCAGTGTATCGGCTGAGGTTGAAGTTTGTGACTGCATTGAGACCACGGTACTCGATTGCTGCCATATCGTATGCGATCGCCGCTTCCTCTTGTGTGGCTGCATTAGCATCTTACTTTTAACTTTTAAGTCTTTAACTGACTACTCGCAAGGAACCAAGGATAGTAACACAAACAGAAGAATGTCTTGGATTTATCTTTAACCATCTCATTTTAAACTTAGTGTGGCATTTCATGAAAAAAAAACAATTTAATATGGTACGTAAACTCGTATCATCAACTCAAGTTAATATGGTTTGACCTTAACATTGATCTTTTTTCCCTATTCTTAATCATTAGACTTGTAAAGTATACTGTCATAGTTTTTAATTCTCTAATTTGAGGGAAAACGAGTTTAGTTTGGACCAAGTCTATATGACTGTATAGTATTTGTAATGATAATTTACTTGTCTAACTCGTCGTACATGACATAACTAGTCTGGACACATGATATGGTTGAGCGATGTGCACGAAAGGAATGAATTGGAGAATTCAATGGAAGGGTGCGAAAACATTGGTGGGTGAATATTAGGATCACTATAATTAGAAATGAGAAATGATGGGTACTAAGAGGACCGTTGGGAGGTTGGTGTTATGATCCTACCCACCCCATTTCACAGCTTTGATCTCTCTCTCTCTCTCTCTCTCTCTCTGAGGAAAAGAGAAATTCCAAAGTAGTTCAGCTGCTCCACCAAATTCTTGCATCACATTTAACCCGCTATATGCTTGGCCTACTAGTGTGTGAATAATTAATTTGATGACAAAAAAGAAAAAAGAAGTTTAATGTGATTCATGCGTCGAGTTCTCTCTTCTCTACCTACTTCAAGAATTACACTGTTGCCATGTTATATGGTTGTAACAGTACTAAATTGTCACTAGGGACAGGAGGTTAATTGTGGTGGTTGAATTAACTTTGCAACAATAGGCACACAATCGTATTAATTTGGTGTCCAATTAGAAGGATATCACGTTCTTTGGCAGCTCATCTTCGCTGAGGAAAGATACAAGTTGACAGCAATATGTTTGGACAAGTGATCGGATTGAATATACTAACGGAGCATTTTTTTTTACTGGTAATCTTTTTAAATCACTATTAATTTATACTTCAAATCATCTGAGTCCCCTGTTTATGATGTTAAAATTACTTAGAAAATGATAATTTAAAATGTTTAGAAGGGAAATATCTTTTTATATTATTACTGGAGTGATAATTATATTTTTTTTTACATAAAGTGTCGTTACTTTCTGTATAAGTGCGATACATATATTTTTTTTCATATATACATATATATTTCATATTTATCCTCGTGAATCTTTGATAAATAAATCATAACATAATAAAATAAATCATATAGTAACAACACTAATAATATTATATTATTTAATAATGTTTATATTATACAATTATTATTCATAAGATGATAATATTATTATCACTAATAATAATATATCTTTAATTATTAATTAAAATGGAAATTACTATTAATATTAAACATCACGAATATTGTATTATTGTCATTTTATTTTTTTAAAAAATATTTATTATTTATATTTTCCTAATACATTAATTTAAATTAATGAATTTATGATGCACATTTATAAGTTTTATTTTAATAAACTCTAATAATATTTATACGAACATAATGGTAATATATATTACTTAGTAATCTTTTTTTATAAATAAACCATGACAATATTTAAAATTGCATGCATATATGACAATACATATTATTGTTAATTTAATAAGTGACAATTTTTCTATTAGATAATGCAGATTGACAAGTAGTCGAAAGATAATGTATTTTCTCATATAGTAACTTAATTCCCTAGTTAGATTTGTTGCACCACTAATCGAGTATTTCCTTTTCTCTAACAACATTTGTGTGTTCAAGAGATCTCACCATAAGTTCCAAGGTACATGTATTTGTTTCCCAACACCCGGCCTAGTCGAGCTTCCCACCGTCCATTGTGATGGTGCCTGCATTGGTTTTAGAAACGTTACTACTACAATTTAGCAACAAAATATTCGTTACTTCTTCAGTAGTAAAGGAGACCATAGCCAAATACCATAAATTAAGAAGTAGAAAATTCAGAATAAGATAGTCACGAAAACAAACATTCAAGCAAGTGCATTTCTTTAGAGTTTGAAATATGTATCAAATTGCCACAAGATTATAAAGTCAGTGCCTTATTTGTTTTTTTTTTGTGAAATAATAAGTAAAAGAAAATAGTAATATTGATGGCAAAAAAGAGAAGTTCTATTTGATCTAAGTGTTGCTTTCAACCTTGCCACCCCTCTGTATTTAGAGACTCCCCTGGAGAATCCACTGCTCTTCCTGCAAAATCCAACAGTAACTGAATATAACTCATTGGTACCCAATTGAACTATTTTCTTTTATTGTTATAACTGGACCAGTTACCTTCTCAATGCACCTATGTATTCTTCCCTTGATTGCCTTTCCATTTGTTCCAGTTCTTCTTGATATGTTGACAACTGTTATTTGTTTACATTAAACAACAAAAGAAGTGTGATCCAAAGCCAACAAGCGAAAATTTTTACTGTGCAAGATAAATACCGGGAAATTTAGAATGGTTTCATGGCCCCAGTACTTCAATGCAGCCAAGTCATAAGCATGAGCTGCTGCTTCCTCATCATCGTGAGCTCCTGAAAGTAGAACCACCATCAATCATCAGATGCCAAACTCAAACAAGATGAGATTTTTAATGTGCAGGAAAACGAAAGTTAGCATCTTGCACTCACCGAGATAAACTGCATTGGAAGAATGAAACAAAAAGAAAAGAAAAGTTAGGCAGTGAATAATGAGATGATGCACACAAATACAGAAGAAGATGGGCAGCAGAGACGTGATCGAACAACCTTGCTTTCCCTTTTTGTTCTGGGATTCGTTCCAGCAACACTTGTCCCACAGATGCGCCTCGAATCGCCCGGTCCATCGATGCCTGCGCGCAGAGATCACCAAGAGACAAATCTTTCATCAACCTATCATTTCATACTAAACTCCATTGTTGCACCAGGAGAAGAGTATTATGTCAACCTCGTGACGCCGCGGTAAACAGAGCTGCGCTGCGAAGGAGCGTCCCTGGGCGCACTCTTCCTCGTTCTCTTCAGCGTCTGCACCTTCATGCTGCTGTTGGTGTTGGTATCTGTGGTGCTCTCCATGTTGGCGTCCTTCTTTTGATTCTTCCCCATTGGATATGAAAGGCTTTTTAGATCGTTGCAGGGAGATGTTATGGCTATCGATGTAACATTACAGGGAAGGGCGGGTGACCGAGTTCGGTGCAGGGGTTGGAGCCTTTAAAGGGAGAGCATCACATGTTGGTTTTAGGAACTGAGCTGAGGTACTCTCTCTTAATTTACAATTTAAAATTTGTAATAGTGCTTAATGAACTCGAGATAAATAATAAGATCATCATTAAATATTAATATATTTAATTGATTTACTAAGTTTTTTCATTTAACAACATAGAGTCGTTGCCATTTCAAAATTTACTTGGCAACTTAATTATTTAGTTCTTTTAAGATTTAAAAATTAAACTAAATTTCTACTATTATTATTTAAAAAGGTATTTTTTTTGGTCGGACTAGTCAAACATGTCAAGTTGAGCGGTTCGTTTTAAGTCTCAGACACTAGTCCGACCGGTCAGGACGGGTAGGGTTTTACAACATGGCCCAAAGGAGAGGCCTTCATATAGGGCCATTAAGAATTGCTGTTCCAGATTTACAACTGTGTATGGAATGGATTCACCTGTATCTTGTTGCATATTAATGACTAATATAAATTTGGAAGGTACCATCCCTGTAAGTTGTGTTTGGGACCTAGCAAACATTTGTTTGGCCGGTCCCATTTCTAATGAGGAATTGGAATTAATAGGTCGAATCTAGAACACAAATTGGAGAGGGAAAGGTTTATTGTAAGTTGGATTGTTTTTAATTTTTATGCAGTTCTTGAGTCAATTTTTCTATCAAAACATTGGCTTTATTCCATGCTAACGAATTCGATGGTCACCACCCAATAAATGAGATATAATGCATCATTTTCGTCTGGAATTGAATTAATCTAACTAATAAACCTTTAGTGTCAGAAAAGTTGATATATAATGGCAATTCTTGGGATCAGCTTACACAACCAATGCAAATGGCCAAGCATCTCAAATGGATAATTCGTGAATAATGGCATTTCATTATATTGATACTTTATTAGCCTATTTGGGGCAGGATGTTATGCCACTGACACAAAAGGGCTTGCTCCGTCAGCTTAATGCGCAAAGCTAACCAGGGGCAACATAACAGCATTATTTCAAGAACCAAGTTGCCAAGAACAGTTGATGACTGATTTCACGCCATCCTAAAAGAAATGGAAAAGGAGGCATGCGTGTAGTTCACTTACCACTGGAATTCTCATGAGTCTATAGTCTACTGTTAAATTTCTTGAAAACTGGGTGCTACTGTATTACCTTAATCATGTTCATGTCAAATGCATGAGAACCCGTCGACAGCAAAGAATGGAGAAACATATGAGATAGGCAAAGAAGAGAACACAGTTGCAAAGCAAGTAATAACCATCTAAAAGATAACTTGCCATTTGTCTTGTGAGCTCAGGGGATACATTTACTAGATGGTCACAAAATGATCTCAAAGTAGATTTTTATTGCAGAGACCTGCCCATCGACAAATGGGATTGGTACTTTTACAACCCCTAAATGAACAGAAAAAATAATGGCTCAAGGAAAGACGAGCTTTAAAGTCGACGATTCTTCGCGAAGCTGAAAAAAAAAACTAACTAGGGAAAGAGAAGGAAACCTGAATCAACTGCTTCCTATCTACTTTTTGCTTAGATAGTCCCTTCCCTTATCAGCTTCGGTAGTGGTTTATGGCCTGCAGCGTGAAGACAATCCAATTTCCTTGCGTACAAAAACGACTTGGTTATTTGGTACTTTACATTCACAAATTAGTGGTCTTCTGATGAATTATTTGTTCCTACTCGCCTCAAACAACAACCTCAGCTTCACCATCACTGTAGTCAGCCCAGGACTTGGATTTGTCCAAGATGTTTTTGGAATTCGGAGCTTCATTTGTTGGTATATTATTTTCGCAAATATCTTCTCCAGCCTGTGTCTCAACTTTACAAACTGAATTTTTTTCTTCAACCGAATGTTCAACCTCTAATACTTGTTTATCATCTTCGGTTTCCTTTTGAACACCAGGGAGGTTACCACTTTCTTCTTCACATGATTCAGTATTGTGAGAGACTTCAGAAGATACAGGCATTGGTGAAGTCACTGAACTATCCGGAGAGGGAGGAAAGTTTTGTGGGGATAACAGTTCACCATTTGGTGATGTTGATAACTCATTTGGAGACATTGGATAACCATTTGCAGTCCAAGGTTGTCCAGGTACAAACTCAGCAGCATTCGGGTTCATTATTCTCGGACTAAAACAATTTCCATCAACAGGAACTGCATCTCCATTTTGGAAGATAGGCTTATTACGATGTCCACGGTGACCAGAACGATTGTAAGCACCCGCAAGCCGTGGTCCATAAGGAACCCTTGCTGTAGCAGATTGATGAGGATGCTTACGGACAGGAAGTGTCAGCATGGGAGGTATATTAGCTGGTGGTGGAAGTATTCCTCCATGTTCTTTGAAGTTTGGCATGGCAACTGAACCAAACACTGGAATTGTAGATGGATTGAATGGTGGTGCAGCAGCAGAAAGTCTGCTGCTTGATTCTTTAGCAACTTCAGCAGCTGCTTCAGTTTTATTTTCTTCGATCGACATATGCTTCTCATTTTCGCTTCCACTCGATACTTGCTCCTGAATCTTTTCCCTCAAATTACTTACATCCTCAAGAGAGGCAGAGGAATCGCTCTCTGGCGAGACAGGCATCTCATTTGAAACTGATGAACCAGCTTCAGATCCCTTTTCAGCTGAGATTCCAACTTCTATTGATTTTAAGGATTCCTCGACAACAGGACCGGAAACTGCAGAAAGTTCCTTTCTGTTGTCGCTGCATCTTATGTTTCCTGAGCTTAGTTTTTGTTCGGATGGGGTTCCTTTTGACCTTTCTATCATTTCCAGATTCCCTGCATCAATATCTTCTACTACTGGAGATGCTTCCATGTTCCTAGAACAATTTTGTTCCTTGTTTTCATCCTCAGCATGATCTGCTTTAATTTCCACAGGAGAAGATACATGATCTTTTTGCTCAATGGCATCGTTAGAGTTTTTCTCTCCAGCATCCACTGCGATCTTCTCCTTTGCATTCAGCTCCATGCTTGTTGCTTCCTTTAAAACCTCATTACCTTGCTCTATGGGATGATTTCCAATGGTCGTTTGATCCCCCATTGCTTTCACAATAGTTCCTGGGGGAGCCAGTGCAACTTCTTTATACGATAAATTTTTTCTTGTCATCTGATTACTGATAGGAGCTGATGACAAAACAGGCTTGGTAGCCGCTGTTGTAGTAGCAGGGCTGACTGGTGATGCCTTGTCAGTAGAAGATTTTTCAACATTATTTACATTCAAAGAAGAACTGGGGCTCAGTTTGTGACCAAAACTTGCATTTTTTACCAACTTTTTCACAGCAATGCTAGGAACAGCAGCAGCAGCATCAACAGTGTCGTCGGGAGATGTTCGTGGAGAGAAGTTAGTTGAAGGCCTTGGTCGTCGTGAACTCTCGGTAGCATTAAGTGCATTGGTATTGATTTTTGATAGACTTGGTCTTGAACCAGACTTGCGGCCTGATAGAGATCGCCCCTTAGGGACAGCTGCTTGCCACCCTTCTTCAGAAATGTCTTCCTGGACAACATAAACCTGTTTTTCTGATGCAGATGTGTACTTCATATCAGTCTTGGACTTATCATCTTTATGTTCCATCAGATCCACAGGTGAACCATTTTCCCTATCCTTAGATTCTTTCGACGAGTAATCCTGACTTGGTTTTTCAGCCTTCTCATCTTCAGCATCAGCTTCATCTTCTACTTCCCATTGGTTGGGACCGTTTCTGCCCCTCATCTGTGATATAGAAAGCTCATAATGAGATAGATGTCAATATACTAAAGTGAAACCCAAGACATTTATTCAGCAACATGTGAATCAATACCTTCGCACGAGCTTGTTTCTTCTGACTTTCTCTTGCTTTAAGTTCTACATCAGGGTTGATATAATCCAGAAGATCTGATACACTGAAAAATAGCCAACAAATAGAAGAAATATCAGCCAAAAAAAGCCAACACAAATCTCAAGGAAATAAGAACAAATGCCTAACAGGAACTAGGTTTACTAACGTTCCAGAATTATATGGTACTTTACATGGCATACATATTGTAGATAGTTAAAATCAAGAGATGAACAAAATATCGTCAAGAAACAATTAAACAACCAATTCAATAGGAGCTCAGGCTAAGCAGACCCATATTATCTTTTCTTGTCCATTGAAAAGTGTTTTTCACAATCAACATCTTATCATCTCACCAAATATCATCATCCTAATCCACCCAAAGAAAATATCACCATCTTAAGATAAATAATGAGTTCACAAATCTCGTTTTATGTTTTCACCTCAGATGTCCTTTGCTTGCAATGGAGGCATCAGGCTTTGGAGTACCATTTCGTGCAGCTTCCTGCTGCTCAAGAGCCTTGGACTCGAAGTATTCCAACCATGCCGCCGCATCCTGAATGATTTACAATGTTTACAAGGAGAACAAATGACGTCCATAAACTGACAAGAAGAGACTAGTAAAAAAATAAATTGGGTGGTGATTGACCATGTATTCAGTGGTTGTTACCTGGGTCCGGAGATCTTCTGATCCAAGCTTTGCTTGAAGTATGCGTAGAGTTGTTTGCTCATGTTGGACGCTCAGAGAATAGGCTTCCATCAAAGATAAAGCAATAGCGATAGCATGGTAACTGGCTGCAGTCTGCATGGTGAATATTATTAGCATATTGTAACTAGGTAGAAAAGGGAAACTAGGCAAACAGTTATCTAGCTACTTTTTTGAGGAAAGAGGATTATCTAGATAATTATTATCACATTATTATTTGGGCAAAGATAATCCACATGCTTGTGCACATAAGAAATATACAAAAACTGTTACATGGTTATAAGTATTATACTGTCGTGAGCATTGAATCATTCATAAATCTTATTGGAATGAACATCCATACCCACTCCCATGTCAGATTTTATTGGCATAAGTGCTTGACAACAAATAAAATCCATATATCATAGCATGAGCATGCCAGCACACATACTTATATATATATACATATACATATATATATATATATATATATATATATATAGAGAGAGAGAGAGAGAGAGTGAGAGAGAGAGAAACCTGTATATGATCTGCACCAAGGAGTCTCTGATTGCACTTTAGAGCCTCATGAAGGTACCTGAGGGCGACATGAACATTTCCCAAACCTTCTTCCATCATAGCCACATTGATATATGTTGCAGCAGTGTTGGGATGTGAAGGTCCACAAGTCATGTGCAAAAGATATAATGCACGATTCACATACCTAGGCAGTCAATGCATAACTTAGAAATATAAAGTAGGAACTATTCACAAATCAAAGACCCTATATATAATTAATCACATAGCCATAAAGAAAGCAAGACATTAAGGAAAGAATTAATCTTCAATAGAATAAATTGGTCGCAAATTTATATGACAAAAAAACAAAAGAATTTCATGCCACAAGGGTGCCTGCAAGGACATGACTATTTTGGTTCATAACGCAACATTTCGTAAAAAGTAATTCATCGTGCTTTATCATTTTATACATACTAACTCTGTTTGTTTGATGAAAGTGTTTCCTGGGAGAATAAATTTGATTTTCACTATTTTCTGCAGGAAAATAATTTTCTGTTGATAAGAAAAGAAGCTAAAACCTGGAAAATGACTCACTTTTTCATATGGGAAATCATTTTCTCTCACTGACCATCTCACTTTTACATTCCCACAATCATTCTCCCCTCTATTTCAAATCATCTACCAAACCCATGAAAATATATTACTTTCTTTTTTCTTCTTTTTGAAAGGAGAAAGGTCAAAATTGTGTTAGCCATCGACTTGTATTAATTCAAAAGATGAAATGTACAGGTGTGTGTATGGAGGTTATGTAAATAATAGCTCACCAAAAGCCAAAAAGGCAGAAGAACTCTATCCGATTCCCCACTCATTAATAAGAAATGATACATGATGTATAACATTCTCAAGATAGCACCTCCCCTCTGAATATTGTGCGGTTGCATTGTAGCCATATCGCCCACATGATTGCCATAGACATTGTGTAAGCCTAGCGCCACCCAGAACTGTCTTGCATCCAGAGTGTACGAAGCGAGCTCCAAAAAGAGTCCACTCCAGACGTATCCACCGATCTGGATCCAATGCGACTCCATATCTCTCTGGCTATGGGGCAGTCAAAAATAGGTGGGTAACATCCTCCTCTGCCCCCCCTCCCCCGCGTAGGGCATATGTGATGTCCGCCTGCGGTGCCCACCTGACCCTATATACTCTGGTGAGGATCCTATCCGCCCTTGAGGGCCAAGTGAAGATCTTGACTTTAAGGGGGGTGCGCATGCACTATATGTGTGTGCAATCAATATTGAGGCTCTCAGGAATAGTACCATCCGGAGCAACTGTCTATAAACCCCTCTAGCAGAGTAGTGGCCAGAAGCCCATAACCAGCAATCTGCTCTGGAATCGACTGGATGATACCTCGAAACCCGATCTAGGAGTCTGAGAAGCTCCTCAGAGCGCTCTTAACAATTCATGTTCTTTGACAATTTATTTTCATCACAACAAACGGAGCATACATTGATTTTGTAGCTGTAAGTGAGGCTACAAGGGAGTCCCTCCTTGGTCACAACTTTCCCTACACTGGCAGCACTTACAGCTGACACCGCAACAACAGTGGCAGATTAGTGGACACCATCATGGACAATGTTGTTTGACTTGGCTCTGTCGGATCAGCTCTTTGACGAGTTCCTCAGGCTACAAGATCAGATATCAAGGTACCGCCTTGACTTGTCCAAATCAGATGGGTATGGTTCTCATACCGATATTCTGCCAGAGGATCCTATCGGCAGCTGCTTCCAGATGGCACAGTCTCAGACACCATCAGATCAGATTGCACGTGTATCTGGCACACCCCTCAAGGTGAGGTTTTTTGCCTGGTTGTTGAGGCTTGGCAGGGATTCTCGAGAGGGCATATAAAGCTAGGTCTTCACGGGACAGCCCGGGAGGGGAAACGGTTGTGGGCATCATCCATGGCCGAACATGGGCAATTTGGCTACACCGAAACACACCATCTGTTAGTTGGAGGAGGGATGCCCATCAAGAATATTGTACACCATACATCTTTTCTGTTGAGAGACTGAGGTTTTAGATAGTGATTTTGTCTTTGTTTTGGGAGCTATGATAACCTAGTAGCTATTACATTCACGCATCTTTTTTAATACAAATGGATGACTACTATAATTTGTAGTCATCCTTTCATCTCTTAAAACAAATGTGAGGCTCATGAGTCTGGCACATGCTATACTTTTTTTATGCATACTATATTTTAGACAATGATGTTCATGTAGCTGTAACTTTCTATGAACTAGCTAAATGAACGGGAAAAGACAATTACGAATAATGCATCTGATTAACAAAACAACAATATCATGGAGATCATGTCATAGGCACAACATACTGCCAGATGTAGCATATAATAATAGTCGAGTTGAAAGCCACATAATCATGTTACTGGTGTCCATTCTTTTTTAGCATATGCTATACATATAGAAAGACAAATAAACATAGGTGCCACCCACGACTTGATACAACAATCTATTGCTTCCGTTATCTCTTCATTATGGTAATTTGACATTTGGAAAGTTCTATCTCATGAAAAAATATGCAATTATATTAGCTTTTATACTTAAAAATTCGGTTTGAAACAATCTACCATATAAGGATGGATTACTCATTATGACTTACACTCCTAAGTCCTAAAGAAGGAAGAAATTAAAGAGCCTTATGGAGAATGTGGCCAGAAATTCATTCTAGAGTCCGACAAGAATGACTAAATCTATTATTGACATGCATAGGATAATATATTATCTAGTAAAAAAGATTTCAAAACCATCAGATCCCCTTGACCTTTTTATTGCAATTTGTCAATTATTTTATGACGATTCTTAACTTTTCATATATAAAAACAAATACAATATAAATGGACCACTTATGATAATGACACTGAGGCTAGGATACTAAGGTAATGTTGTCTGAATATAATTCAAAGATTAAAATTACCTGGATTTATTTCAACATTGTAAGATAAAGAATGATAATTTTTCTTGGAGACCTAACTGATATATTTTTCCGTTTTTTTCCAAACAGAATGAACAATCATGAAATCAACAAAAGAAAATCTAGAAGCCAACTCACTTCAATGCCAACTCTGTATGTTGAAGCCGATAGTAGAAAACAGCAAGATCACCATAGCTTTTCATTGTGTCTGGATGATCGAGACCAAGCTCTCTCTCATTTATATCTAAAGCTTTCTGTTGATAGATGGTTGCCTGTATAAATTGCAAATAATGTAAATAATATCAGAATATACATATAAGAAACATAATTCAGTTATCACATATGTGCATTTGCTTTATGCCTTAATTGAAATTCTGAAACCAATAGCAAAACATTTCACTGTTACTGTACAAACAACAACAACAACAAACAACAACAAGGTCTTATCCCACTAGGTGGGGTCGGCTACATGGATCATACGACGTCATTGCGCTTTATCAGTAACCAAATTTTTAGGTATATTATTCGCTAATAGATCTCGTTCTATTAGCTCAGAGAGTGTTCGTCTTGGTCTCCCTCTCCCTCTTTTAATCGGACTCCAGATTGTTTGTTCTACCCTCCTTACTGGCGCATCTAATGCCCTTCTCTGAACATGACCAAACCACCTCAAACGATTCTCTACCATCTTCTCGCTAATAGGGGTCACTCCGACTCGTTCACGTATATGGTCATTCCTAATCTTATCCTTTCTAGTATGACCACAAATGTTGTCCCTTCATAGCCCAACATTCACTACCATATAACACTGCTGGTCTTATAGCAGTGCAGTAGAATTTTCCTTTAACCTTATGGGGTACTTTCCTATCACAAAGGACTCCAGTAGCCTTCCTCCACTTACACCAACCAGCTTGAATTCTATGGTTAACATCATCATCAATCTCCCCATCTTGTCTTATAATTGATCCCAAATATTTAAACTTTGTCACTTGAGAAATTATATCATCTCCTAACCTAACTTCCGAATCGCCTCTAAATTGTCTATTCGTGAAATTGCAATGCATATACTCTGTCTTATTCCTACTTAAACGGAAACCCTCTGACTCCAACGTGTTTCTCCATATTTCCAATTTTGCATTAATCTCATCTCTTGAGTCCACTAAAAGTAGGATATCATCAGCAAAGATCATGCACTTAGGTACCTCCTCTATGATACTCTCGGTTATAGCATCCACAACTAAGTTAAACAAATATGGGCTTAAAAATGATCCTTGGTGTAGGCCAATTCTTATAGGAAATGTTTTCGTCTCTCCTCCTGGTGTCCTAACCTTAGTCAATGCTCCATCGTACATATCTTGTATAACCTTAATATATGCAACACCCACTCTTTTCTTTTGCAAGGCTTTCCAGAGTACCTCTCTTGGTACACGATCATACGTCTTTTCTAAATCAATGAAAACTCCGTCTATGTTTATAGCCGGTCCCAATCCCGGATAAAGGAGGAGGGTTGTGTTAGGCCTCGACAGCCAACGTAAAACCTCGCCGAATCTCATGAACATGGATCACTGTTACTGTAACTGAAAAAAAAATTCATTGTTATTCCAAGCAACCATTAGTATATCAACTGTTAATTCACTTTTGAGGCAATAAGTTGCAATTCTTCTTTTCTTTACTGAGCAACAACTGTTTACCTGTCATGTTGTGACAGGCAAATAATTATGATACTCTGGAGCATTAATAAAACAAAATCTTAAACGTCTAACCAGCACCTTTTGGATTAAAAATGTAAGTGAATACTGAAAAACAATTTTCAGCACCCAGCTCAATTATTATTCATGCATCATGTGTGCCATTATTTTAAGGGTGCATTCTGCAGTTCAATTAAAAAAAATTGAGTAAGGTTGTCTTTTCATCATGTTTTTAAAAAAAAGATAACAAAAAGAGAGAACGTATGTCATAATATCAAGCAAACAAGCCACATTTTACAACTGTTGAATAAATATCGACCACCGGCAATATTTTCAAATCTAAGCCAACAAAATCATTTTTCTCATCTATAAAAATGCTGGGAAAGTATTCCATCTTCCTTCCAAAACAATAATGAAATATCAGTTTTCCATGCAGGCCTCTTTAACATGAACTACAAATGGAAAGTTAAACATCATAATTAAGGTATAAAAGGTTTTGTGCAAATACCTGGTTAAAATCACCAGTATGATACAGGACCACAGCCAAAAGACTATATGCCCCAGCCGTCATTCGGTGATAAGGCCCACAGACAGCAACAAGTTTCGATAGAGCCTGCAAGAAACATTTGTTGTTATTTTATTCTTGTAATACATGAATAAAGATGTGAAGTACCCCTCACAAAAATAAGGATGAGAAGTATTCAAATGAATGGTCTCAACCTTAGTCCCATAGTTAACAGCATCCTCCAATTTGCCTTTATCCAATGAAGTTTTAGATGATTCTAGTAAAGTGCGCCCATCTGCCGATGAGCAGGCAACATGCTGCCATAAAAAAACTATTGTTATAGTATCTGAAAAATGTGAGTAAATAATATTGGTTGAACTGAGACATGATCTTACCTTATATACAGGAATAATGCTGATGATATCCGTCTTGCGGAATGGACTTGGGATCTCCATATCATAATCTCTAGGAACTATCTCTAGTCCTACCTGAATTAACATGAATCCACTACTTTGTTGAACACTACTCATCATGTCAGATAAACATTAATGAACCAAAAATGACAAAACTGAGGTATCACCTTGTGACAAAGTCCACGTAGAATGGCATATTTCTGTAAGTGATCATAGCTGTCACCTTTTAAGTGCCAACCAAACCTTTTTGACAGGAAGGTTTCCAACCAATTTATCTTGAGATTATTATCATTTTCTATGCTCGTATCTACATTATCTGCTGACACAGATCCTAGCAACATATTCAAACAAGCTGCTATCATTCCAGCCATGTCTGTTACATCATCAACTGCTGCAATAACTGCCTGCAGTATATGTTTGTAAGCTCGAACTACCATCTCATGTACACAAAGTGATTGTACGTGGGGGAGCTTATCGGCAAGTTCAACCTGTTAAAATTCATAAAAGGGTTATGAAGAAAAAATGTAGAAATATACTATCATAAAGAAGAATGATATGCCAACTTGTCCAATTAGAATTAAAAGTAATATAAGAAAGAAAAAAAATCACATACCACGCGACCTAATGAGCACATCTGCAGACCCCTGGTGTGCATAAAATCTGTCAATGTCCTCCCATCAACAGGAGAAAGCTCAAGTGAACCAAAATCTGCTACCTGAAAATAAATTTATTATTGCATTAATCTGGTTCCAGACTAAATACAAACATGTCACAGAACATAAGAGAAGAAAATTTAGTCATTTACCAATTTTGGAAGGGCAGTATCTGCATAATATTTATGTGCCATCTCAATCAACTCATCAGGCGTCTGCCAATGAACATCCAGTAACACAATTAATGTCATGTACCTTTAGTAAGAGTTTCCAGTAAACTATCAAATGACTTCTTTTGGAATGTTTAGGAGGGATTATTTGCAAAATATCATGCATCCTGATATATTCATGGAACATGAAAAAACTGAATATATAGATCTAAAGTATTAGAAGAGCAGACAGGTTTCTGAAGACAAAATTTATTCTCAGCAAGCAGATTATTGTAGCAAACATATGATATCAGATAAGTATCTAAACCAAAGAACCAATGTTCTGGCTTATTCGGAATATTTGCAATAAAAAGGTAATGTCATTGAAAAGTTGAAATACGTACGAACAAACCTTGACATGAAGTCCAGTTTCCGATTCTTTCAGGCGTAAGAAAGCTGCTTCAGGAAGTAATGCTTCAGGAAGTAACTTCTGCAATATCACATTTTTATTGTCCTTTGGATCGTCCACCTCTGCCTTTTTCAAATCAATGCCACTACAAGTGGAATTCTCTTTTGCTGCATCCTTGTCTTCTATCTTCTTCTTAATCTCTTTTAGATGGCCAAATTGTTTACCAAGACCTTTTACAGTCTTTACAACTTTGGTCTCTTCGCTCTTCTTAGGTTCAGCATTTCCAGAAGATTGATTCTGCAGATGCTGCACCCAGCAAGCCCCTAGCTCCCACCTTATCGAAGTTTTCTCTTTTGCAGTCTCTTCTTGTAGCTTCTCCAAACTGTCTGAAAGTATTTTCAGTACCAAGGCTCTATACGACTGTAAGTCTTCAAGGTCCATAGATTGGGATCTTTGGCTTCCAGCAGGCAAAGAAGGTGACTTGTGCAAAATCCTTCTCAAACTGAAACAGCAAGTTGGTAATTTTACTTTCTCATCAAATAAGAAAACATGTGATTTCAGTTTCTAGTAAAAACAGTTTAAAATCTTCAAAGTACTACATTATACTGAAGCACTTGAAAAAGTAAAAAAAAAAACACTAAACCCAGAATAGGGACTAAGAAAATTCTACACAAAGTTCAGTTTTTCCAGGATAAGCACCTATTGACATTCAATGCATTGCTTCCTCCCTCAGGTTGATCTTCGACATCAATGTCCAGCCCTACAAGACTACCTGACAAGCCTTCAACTGGAACTTTGACAACAGCTGTATGTCCACAATGTCTAACTATCACTACTCCTAAAGTTGTAGTATCCTGCAATGTTATTAAACTTTAGCTTTCAGTTTTGCCAAAAAAACTTCCATGAAATATTTAACAAGAAAGTGAATATTACGTGCACTGTGGCACTCTCGTCAGCAGTTATTCCTTTAAGCAAATTTCGCTGAGCAAGCTCCTGAGAAGAAACTCCTGTGTGGTGACTTCCATCCAACTTCACATCCTGCTTAGCACTTGCATTAGCTTTATCTCTTGCAACTGTGATTCGTAAATCTCCATCTTGTTCATCATGTAAAACTGCATTGGAGGAACCATTTGGCAATTTACTTGAGTGTTCATGGCTGTCAATCAAGCTCCGAATAACAGCAACAGCTTTGAGGACAGCTACATCAACAAATAGGCTGTGAAGAAGGAATGCCTTCCGATCTCGGATCTGTCTCTCCTCAGCTGTTTTACAAGGCATTGCTGCCAGTATTGCAAACTCCTTTGCCCATGGCCTCTTATCATGTTTCCCATCTCGTCCCTGGCCACCACCACTTCCACCCCAAGTTTCATCCTCTGTAGGAAGAGGAGGGAAAATGGATGGAGAATCTGATACTATGGGAGGAACCACCCACGTATTTGCTCTAAATCCATAAGGTAGATTTCCAAACTGAAAAAAGAAGTGGACAAAAACGAGCACTTTAAGGAAGATACTAGGTTATACTATGATACAAATACTTATTTGTCATGCTTCTTATTGTATTACATTTGATATTTTTACCTCCATTAATGACACAAAAAATGCCAATTCAAGTGGTCATTTCAAATAAACACCCACTTTATCTGAATAAAAAGGAAATAGTTATAAGCTCATAGATATTACCTTGTTGTGCTCCACAAATGCCTTCATAAGAGACTTGTAGGCCTGATTTACAATAAAAGAAAAGTCGTCAACTATAAACTACATGTTGCAACTAAGCACATGAGCCGCAACAAGTAATGCAAATGGATGAACAAGTGTACTCACTCCATCAAATGCTCTACTAACTTGCTGCAACAATCCGACCAAAGTACGACTAAGTAATGCCCTTTTGCCAGTTGGATAGAAACCATTTCTACATGCCACAACAGTCACTATCTTGCCATTGCAAATCCTTATCTGCTCCAAATTACATCCATTAGTGAATACAAAAGAAAAAAAAAAAAGAATTGTTCGTCCCTTCTTGGTGCAATTACATCAAAAATTCGTTTTTCGTTTTACTTAAACTTACATCAATCTGGAAGAAATCATCATCCGTCTTGTCCTCGGTGAAGGGTCTCGCGGACCTCCTGATATCTGCAACAATCAACCCACTCATATCAATTATTCAGAAATCATAAGTAAGAAGAGGAATTGGAGAAGGAAAATATACGAGGAGGTTCACATTGAAATGGCGGAGAAAGATGGGAGAAGGAGAAGAAGTCGTAGAACTGGCCCAGCTTTGGGGGAGGGTACAAGGCGTCGTCCTTGTGGTTCCCGCCGGAAGCAGCATCCCCGGAACCGCTGGAGGTGGGAGAACGAGGAGTCTTGCTCACGGACTTATCCTTTGGTCTAGGATCAGCCGTTTCGCCCTTGGAGAGCTCGGCGGGGCCCCCCGCCGTCTTCGCATGGTCACCGGACGGCGAAGGAGAGTCGGCACCGTGGGCGCCCTTTTCTCCACCGCCAACGCTGGATGAAGGCGCCGGAGACGGAGTTGTAGCATGCTTCGCTGACGGCGCCCCGAAGGCCGTAGTGCAAGCGGCGATGTCGAGGAGGCGCCGGACGTGTGCGACCGCGAGCTCCTCCGTGTACTCCTCTGTTCGAAACAAGCCACGAATGTATAGTGTCAAATAAGCGATGAAGCAGCCGTTTATTTATTTGGCATCCCTTTTCCTTCTTTACGATCAAAGTTAAATCATGGGAAAATAAATTCTAAATTCATAAAACATTAAAGTAGAAAAGAACATTTCATTTTAAATAAAAGGCATGCATACTTTTAGAATATAATAATAATTTGTACAAGTATAACAAGAAATACAAAATAAAAAATCTTTTTTTCATAATTTATTTATCAAAAAATATTTTCTAATAGGTGATAGTTCATCGTGTAACTAAAAAGAATAAGTAAGAGAGCTAATATCTAAAACATTATATACCTATAAAAAATTCTTTTGCTAATGAGATGAGTGAAGACCTCTTCCGAATAGGGCAACGTCTATTTATGTAGTTCATGAGAACAATAGAAAAAAAATGAATTTGAAATGATTCATGGACATATCATTTTTTTTAATTTCCTATAATAAATAATTTGACAGATGATTCAGATCAAATATTATGTAAAAAAGCAATGCTCTATCTGAAATATCATTGTTAATTATTCCAATAAACTTAAGAAGTGAAGAAACTATTGTATAGCATTTTAATCCATGAAGTTACAATTATCAAAGGGAAAAAATGAAAAAGAATATAATTAAGTTTCATCCTCGTGGGCTTAGCTTACGTCAGTATTAAATGATCCATTTATTATCAAATCCACAATTAAAAGCAAGTGATGGTCCAATTTTAAGTACATGGATGGATTGTGACAGTAGTGTTAAGCTTTTAATTCATCATCTATTTCTTTTGTTACCTTCAACTATGCTGAGATGGCACGGTTTAAGAGACGCGACCTCCACGGCATCCTTCAACTTGCTCCCTCGTACCTGTTTAACGTGCACCGCCGGTTTAAGGAGAGAACCCCACGAAATCGCTCGGACGAAAAGAAAAAAAAAACATACGTGCGGGCGTCCGCACAGAGGGGGAAAAGACCGAGTTGTACCTCGTGAGAGAGCGAGAAGTTGGTGATATGGCAGGTGTCCACGTGTACGGCCAGAAGCTTCCGGACGTCCAAGATCCTGTCCGTCGATATGCCCTGTATGGACGACCCCACAGCGTCTTTAGATGCGCCCGCGGCTGCAGCGTTATCGTGCGCCCCGGACGCGGACGAACTCTTTAAGGTGCACCCTTTTACGGGAAAAAAAACAAAAAAACAAAAAAAAAGAGAGAGAAAAAGAGGAGGAGAGAGAAAGAGAAAGTTTACCTTTAGCGTGAGCTGCGTGTAGTCCGGTGTCTCAACAGTAACGTCAAGAACAGTAGGCAAAACTGCATCGAATTCCCATTAAATTTTATACAACATGGCATGCAAATTTCTATCTGTATATATCGACATAGATATTGAATGTGAAGTCTATGTATATGGATATAAATAGGGATGAAATTAACGTATGCTAAGAGACCTTTCTCTTCCTTCTTCTTCTTCTCTCCTTTGGCCTTGTGGGGCTTTGTCTTTCCAGCCTTTGGGGCCATGTAGCATGCCAATTATGAACTCCACAAGCTCCTCTTCTGTCACCTCAATTGGTTTTAATAGGTACAGTTCAATCCAGTGCTATGCGACTGAGCAGGATTCGTTTCTGCTGTCCGAGTCCTAGACAGAGCTATGTGGCATTGGGAGCATGTAGAATTCAAGCTCAGGAGGTGGAATGAGTTGGGAGGAGCAAAAAGCTAAAAGATTGAATGAAACAGGAGGCAGAAAGGAAAGATAGTTGCAAGGTGTTGGAGGCAGGGGAGGAGAGAAAGAGAGAGGAGGAAGGGAGAGTCTGGTGAAGAGAAGGTGTAGAGTACAGAGATGGTGAGGAAGGAAGGATAGGGGGATAAGGTTTTATGGCTTCTACTTCCAGTTAGAGAGGCTTAATAATAAGCCCATGAAACAGAAGAGAGAAGGGAGGAGAGAGAAAGAGTGTGTTAGCTGTTTGGAGGGGGTGAAGTGATGTGTGGATTTGGGGCCTCTCATTCTATGGCCGAGGCTTCCTCATCATCAATCTCTCCCTTTCAATCCATCCCCTCCCTGCTTCCAGCAATCTCGTGCCTCCACCCTTTATCTTTCTTCCGAGTCCATCCTGTCCCTGTTTATCCTTTTTTTTTTACTGCTCGGGGATGTGTTATTGCTTGGATTCTTCTGATTGTTATTTCTTTTAGTCTTCTGATTGTTGATATGATAAAAAAAAAGAGTTTATATTTATGCTTTGAACATGGGATTATTGTCTTGCTGATATTTCTTTTAAAAAATTATTGATAATCCACACTTAAAATAATTTAGACTCATCATAAAAAAATTTACCTAATAATATGTATTATTATGAAATAACAATCAAGATAGCCTAAAATAAAATATTTTTTTTAAATTATTACCTAGTGATAATTTATTTCATATTATATTTTTCATATTTGCCCTTTCAAATCTCATATAAATAAAATAAAATAAAATATTGAAAATTAAATTATATAATAATACTAATAATATGTTGTTTAATTAATTTTATATTATATTATATTATATCATTATTCATAATATGATATTAGTAGTATGATTAATAATATATCACTAATTATTAATTAACTATTAATAATAAAGTATAAAAAATTTACCTTGGTCATTTTATTTTAAAAATATTAATTGTTTATAATGTAATTATCTAATGCATTAATTTTTGAGTTTCTAAGTTCTAACTTAATGATATAAATTCTTAAATTTAATAATATATATAAAAGAAAATTTACTAAGATATAAATTACTTGGTCTTTTTTATAAGTAAATATGATATTCTTAATTGTAAACGATTATCTGTGTACAGTAATTAGAATAGTGCATATTAAATATAATTTAATATCTAATATTTTTATTAAATAATATATCTTATTGGATAATATTAAGAAATAATGCAGTTAGAACTTAGAACTATCGAAAAGAAGAAATCTTCAATGTATTCGTATCATTAGAAGTTATTGTTCGTATATTACATAATATCAACAATTACATTATTTTCAATATTTTGTGTATTTCTTAAAGTTACCCATGGAGGACAGATGAAACGCAGCCAAATATTTAAGGTGACCTTGTTTAGCTGAACAATCATTCAGAGACAGGTACTGTGTACACTATCAGCTTTGTCATAGAGAGAGAGAGAGGGAGAGAGAGAGAGAGAGAGAGAGAGATCATTAGCTAGTGAGTTCTGGCACTCTCATAATTATGATTAGTTGATAAAACCCCAAATTTAATGTTCTTACTGCGGACATTAAGTGGGTATCCTCCATTAGATCGAGGACATCCATGTCTCCTCAAATTGTGATGATTGAATGCTAATATACTAATTTGTGAGCAACTCTTGTGAAAAACAGAGTAAGGTTGTGGCAAGTTTTTCTAATAGTTGAGAATAATGTAAGAATGTCGGCGTCCTCAATGGTAAACTGCACCATCGAAGACATCTGTGTAATAGATTGAGATAGTACCTCATCAGCTTTATAGCTACAAGGTATTTGACTGATTCAACAAGTGCACCTACAGAAGTGGATAAGCATGAATCATACTTTGAGAGAATAACTGGTTCTTGTGGATTACCTGTCAACTTGAAATGGAAAACAATATCTCGTTCTGGGCACTGAATTTGGAATAATTGTATAGGGAATTCTGATATATTGTTGGATTTGGCCCCTTGGTTAGATACATTTTCTGAGTAGAAGTAATTCGACAAACCTATGAAGGGAGCTTTAGTAATATGATACCGCAATAAAAAAAATAAAATTCTTTTTTAAGGTAAGAATTAGATTAAGAGGCTAAAATAATCGAGTCTAGGTACAAAATGTTGAGAATGCCTTAAGGGAGGGTCATCCATCCAAAAATTGTCGCAACTCGACTAGTGACCAATACACGTACAAAAATTAGTTGCTTTGTTAGCACTACGAGGAATGTAAACACAATTACAGTCAACAAAAAATGAAAAAAAAAATTGTATGTCTTTGAGCAGGTTGTGAATGCGCCATGGAGGTTTCGTCTTGCGATTCAGGATCCTGATAAGGATATCGCAATATGATTCCACGATAAGCCGTAAGAAGCCACGATGCTTGCATTCCAAAAGGCCAGCACCAAGCTTCACTTTCCAAAGCAAAGTGGAAGACAAAGTGAAGTGCACATGCGCCATAGAATTGTGAGTTAGCATTGCAAATAATGAAACATGCTTTGCCCGCCTCTTCGGGTCCAGTGGAGGAACCACCGTATTCAATTTGAATACGGATTGAGGTGGGGGCTCCCAACGAACCCGTTCAGGGGTTTGATGCGTATGTGTCTACTGTGATATTCAGAATCGGGTTAGCACAGCCTAAGAGTAGGGTTGTGACAGCGTAAATGCAATGTGAATCTTAATAGATGAGATCAAATTTTAAAAAGTACTAGACAACACAACATACTCTACAAGTATACAGAAAGTATGCAGGATATCGAATCCACAGGGAGGCGAAATCAATATTCGAGAAATAACATCTGATCTAGACACAAGTCAAAAATAGCAATATCAATGGTGTAAATATAACAGAGATCTAGATTACAAAACAAAAATACATATTATTTAATTTTTAGGAGTTTTTAATATGATTGCAGAAATAAGATAAGATAGTTATAAATCATGAGTACGCAAATAAGATAACAATAAAGGTGTGAATGAACTCTAGAGCTAACAGATTTCGAAGATGGCGGATTGGATGAACATTAACACATAAAGTTTAGAATATTAAATATGATTTCGGTGAAGAGATAAATTATGTATTCCTTTTCAAGAGATCTAAATCACTTTTCCCATGCAGTCACATGGCTAGGATTGTGAAGAAGTCTTAGAGTCTCTCTAGGATAGACGAATGATTGTTATCGAACTGAGAGTCTTTCGGCATACAGTTCATGCATCACAGGGCTGCAATCCCGGTGATGGAGTGCGCCATACAATTGTGTGTAGGCGAATGGGATGGTCAGTCCTCCAATGCCCTAAACACTAAGGATAGTAAGAAAGGTTCATTGCGGTTGCAAGGGTGTGAAACCACTATTGACTATGACTCAAACACAATTAACCAGATATAGAAATACCGCAACCTTTTGCCTTCACGAACGCCTCCGGTCAAGGACGTATCGTTCGATGAAGAACAAAAGTATCAAGAATAAAGATTGAATGATCAATCACATCCAATCTCGAGAAGGCCAAAACTCTTCACTACAATTGATCCAGTAATAAAACTGAAAGTTGAGTTTATGAAATACGAAAATAAAAAATAGTTCAAGCAAGTTCAGAAATCAAGATAGAAATCCAAATTCATCATCTCCTACTGCTAACTGTAGATTATCCTATTAATTACAAAATATGTTCATCAAATAACAAAGAGAGTAATGTTCATAGGTTCTAATTGCTCTTCCTGTTGTTGATCAAGAAAAGCGTCAAATGTCGTCCGTCGTTTTCTCTGACGACTCATACGTGATCTTCTTCCGGTGATGGTGGAGCACGGAAATGGCTGGTGAGCGATATAATGAGTGATGTTGGAGATTCCACTCTCTTGTCTTAACTAGTCCTTTTATATTGATGTCCTTCATGTGACAGGTGTACTTCTGTCCAGCCCCGAATTATTCCCTTATGATTCATCTGTTATATACTAACAATCATGAGTTGGCAGATTCTTTTCCATCTTTTGCATCTTCTATCGTCAGGCGATTTCCTCGTGCAAGATTGTGATCCACTATCCAACAGGGGTGTGAAGCTTCATTTCCTGTAGTTCCTGAAATAGAAGGTCAAAGCAGCATCAAAACATTCTAAATGTATAGAATGACAATGTTAAGCTCAAAATGTGCATGCTTGACAAAGATTGGAACTTAGCAAACAAATGAGACTCGAGCTTCACAAAAAAAAAATGTAGAAACGATATGAATCACAACATAAAGAAACCTAAAAATATACACTTGATGTGATGCATCAAACATCTCCGGACTTGAACATTTGCTTGTCCTCAAGCAATTGAATTAAGATTAAGGCGTGACATTTTTAAATGCGAAGATCACAACATTGGTAACAAGCCATACTTTAAAAATAATTTCAAGAGTACACTACAACTGACTCAACTAGATTGAACAGAACTGCACCTAAGAATCACTGAAACTTTAGCTAAATGTGACACAAGGTCACAACCTTATAGTCTGCATGTCACACCCACCCATTAGGCAAAAGAATTACTTTTCGAACACGACCAAGATATCCTCCCCTCTTTTCTGTTTGTTTCAGAGCATACTTTTGTTTTCTTTACAATACTTTTTCATTTCCTTGTCCTTGCCTTTTCTCCCATTTTTCTTTTCTTTTAGGATACAGGGGTGTGAAAACAAAAAGAGAGTCTTCTCTCAGCATATCCTCACGTTTTCTTCCGAGAATACTTAGTGAGGATGCTAAAAATATTGTGAAACATCATACTCTTGACTCTTCCAAGTGGAAAGTCAGAGGAGTAGTTATTTGGAGGTGAGAGATAAGTTCCCCGTGGCATTATCCATCCATTTCTTTCGAGAATACTCGAGTAGGTACCTGGGGTGCTAAAAAACATACTCTTGATACTTCCAAGTTCAATCAATGAGAGCATTGAGTGTTTTAGATTATAGTCTGTATTACTTTTCTCGGCTTAAACCGACTATAGCAAAAAAAAAATAGACCCTTTAGGAAGAGCAATATATTGGTCTTGGTTGCTGAATTACAAACAATCAATATGAAATTTAGTTGATGTATTGCAGCATATGTTCCCTTGCGTCTCAAACTAAATGCTTATGTATCATCAGTAAATGATGCATACTCCATTCATTAGAAAGGATGCAATCGAGGGAATAATACAATAAGCACAAGTTAGATTAATCGGAATATCGAATACTTGAACTAGGAATGATATGAATTTATTCAACACCTCGAACTAAGCATACAATGTTAAGGCAAGTTCAAAAAGGAACAAGTTCATTGAGAAAGGGAGACTCCCAATAGACATACAATTTATTTGTAAAGGAAGCATTTGCACCTTACATGTATTGTTTTCCTCTAATTATTTTACTCTTTCTAGGCATTATGGTTTTTATCTAATGAAAAAAATTAACATCCAAATGTCATCGAATAATTTAAAAATATATAATTCCAATTTGTAATTTCCACAATGGATCATCTTCAAGGTGAGAGGTGTTGTCACTATGATTGTATTGGACTATACTATCTTATAGTTTCCAAGAGTATCGACAATAGTTGTCTTCTCCATTCATTATCATGGCATACCAATTCTATTTTACTTACAACCTTGCAAAATCATAGATGTTCAGTTACGACCTGTATATAAAGATAGTGAAACTGTTAAAGATGGTGGGCAAATTTCATTCACAAAAATGAAAAATATACATTCCATTCTTTCTATGTATTTTTGTAGTAACATATTTTGCAGGCTAGTTACTTTTTTTGGGAGAGAAAAACGAGGCGAAGCCTACCCTAGCTAATGCTATAACATGCGGATAACATGTGCATATGCACCATTAGTTTCCTGCTCTATAAGTCCTATAAGTGTTGTCGGGCACATAGTAGCTTAGAGATCCCTAAAGGATATTTCAGGACAACTTTAGCCAACCGATCCGCACATTGATTACCTTCTCTATAGGTATGCTTCATTGACACCTGCCATTGTCTCCTCAAAAGAGAATGTATTTCTGAGCATATCCCCCTTTGCCAACCTTGCGCCTTGCAGTAATCTTCAAGAATGATCAATGCATCCGTAGAGTCTACCTCCAGCACAACATATTTGATTCCCAAATCCAATGCGATCTCTATTCCAATCTTAACACCCCACAACTCTGCTATAAGAGTGACATCTAAATATTACAGATAAAGCCTGATATCCACTGTCCCTTGGTATTTTTGATTAAACCCCCAGCCCAAGCTATGTCCATGTCACCTTTCACTGAGCCGTTAGTGTTGAGTTTAAACCAACCATCTGGTGGTTTGCTCCAGCACAAACTTAATTTAGATGGTAGTGACAAGTAGGATATTAGGGTATCTAGTTGTCGAGTATCAATTATGATGCATATTGCTTAATAGTGAATCCAGGGTTCGACGACCATTTGAAACTATTGCCAAAAAATTGTGAGCACCTCCATTTCCATATGAGCCGACAAACAGTAACAAACATAATATTCTAAGAGTTATTTGAGGGCAGTCTCGAGTGGGTGCTTATATTGTTGGTCAACCAACTTTGTAAATTACTATTAAAGAATGTCCTCAACAATTGTTTAGGGATTAGATGAATCCAAATCTCTCTAGACTTTATGCAATCTCTTAGAGTGTGGAGAGTTGATTCCTCAGAGCTAGAGTATCGAGGACAAAGGGATGAGCCGACAAGTCCACGCTTGGATCTCATAGTGTTGGTCATTAGAGCATCATGAGCACACATCCAAAGAAAGATTCTTATACGTTGAGGGCCTCGCCATTTCCGAATTATCTTTTAGTTTTGAGGATCGAATACATGGAAGGCGTGGAAAACAAATTGTATGCAGATTTGATTGAGAATCTACCATATGCTTCAACTCTCAAGATGGTTTTGTCATCACTTGAGTTCTCTTTTGGCGGCGGCAAGGCCACAATGCGAAGAAGCGCTTGCTGAGGTATGAGAGTTTACTACGAGTTCCATGTTCAATTGTCATTAACAAAACTGCAATTGTTTCCCCAACAATATGTTGAGTTGCGATCAGTTTCAATGGTCATAAATCTAGAAGCCAGTGATCATCCCAGATTTTTATGTGTCTCCCAGAACCTATGCTTCATATGATTCCTTGTTTTGCTACTTGTCATACTTTGCGTAAGTTGTTTCTTGTTGAAATTCGGAGAATGTGGATCAACATACTTGAATCTCAATGCTTGTGCCCAGAGCTTGTCCTTCTCAACAATTAAGGCCCAACTTATCTTGGCTAAGTATGCGTTATTAAGTTCTTTCAACCTTTTAATGCCCAAGCCACCAGATGCACTAAGTTGAGTATTATTGTCCAAGCAATGTTGTGCAACTTCCTTTGTTCATTTCATTTAATTCAATACTTAGCATGTCATTCTTTATATGCATTCAAATATTAGGCTTCCTAATAGACAATGACATACTTTTTATGCACCAATAAAACAATGACAATTAGATGGTTGTCTTTGACTTTAGCAATTTCAATATCAATTCATCAATGACATTGACATTTAAATATTAGGCTTCCTAATATTTAATATCAATAATAATATTTTTGTGCTAGACTTTATCTTATTTATTGTCATTTGATAACTTGAAGCTCATCATGTGACTTCCTTACCCGTCCCATGAGGCATATAATATGAGTCATGCTTAATCATTATCCAATAATTTGAGATTCAGTCATATCAATATCAATATGAATCTATGATCCAATAATTTGTCAATCATCAAATGACAATTCTAGATTCCATTCAATTAATTTTATAAGTCAATTGCAATCGTTGGAGGATTGGCTTAATCTTGGTTGATTATAATGATTAACTAAACCATTAGATGCCCTGTGGACATTTTGAAGATTGCCATCAACTCTCATGGTCTAGGTCATAAACAATGCGAGGACATCAATCCCTCAATCCCCATAGTGCTCGCTATAATGTCCAACATGTCAATTCAATCATCCAATATATCACCAAAGTAATAATTTAACCTATTACGACTAAGCATGCAATTCGTATTCATAAGTGAGCAATCAATATATTAATTTTATAAATTGATAATAATATAAAGGATCAACAATAAAATCTCTTTGGCCCTATATAAAGTCGGTCGATGTTGGAACATATTATTTTTCAACAATATTCTCAATTGTACCCCCAAATGACATTAAATGAACGCTCAATAACAAACAACACAACACAACTAAGTGGTTGATCTTAACTGGGTGCGCAGTTACTCTCAACCTATCGTCCAACTGCCATCAAAAATGTCCAATAATAAATCAACTTTAATCAGACGCCTAGTTGTCTCTCAATCGAATGTCTAACTAACATAAAACAATAGTGTTAAGCTTAAGGGTTTTTGCTACATTCTCGCTTTCGATCAATCATCAATATAATTTCTCACTCCATTACAATATCATGCTCAATCAAAAGACTTTGCAATGCGATAACAATACGAACAATCTAAAACATATAGAGTTTCTAGTTTCAATGAAGCATATCAATGATTCCTTAAGCAACTAATTGACTTGCAATTCATATACTTAAGCATTCATCACCAAAGCATTAAGGACATAACTTAAGAGTCTCATGTGAAAATAATACAATTACATACTTATTGTCACTTAATATTTTAACAATAATGGTATCAATTATTTATCATTTGGGCAACATCATATAACAATATCAATTTTCAGTCTATATCCTAATTTGACACTTTGTCAATCCGAAACTCATAACTCGGCCACACATATTCAAACCATGTGAAATTAACCCTATTTGAGACTACATTTAAGAATCTATTTGATCCCAAATATCAAGTCAAAATAATATCTTTATTAATTTTAGATGCATTTTACAAAACAAAGATGATAGGGTTCGGGACATATCGATAGTCACTTAATATTTTTTGCTATAACTTCTACAATATTCGAATTGAGATTAAATAATTTCTATGTAAACTAGACTTCTATGCCTAACTTTTCATATATTATACATATTTTTTGTACAATTATAACCTATCAAAAATCTAGTCAAAATAAAAGCTATCTAATTTAGATAGAATCAATGTTTCACTAAAATTTGAATGTTCTATACATACAACTAAGAACTCATTCATTTAATATTTAGTTGCATATAAATCCATATTATTTTAATCCAAAAACTAAAAAAAGGATTTAGTATACACTTGTGTATATAAGTTTCACTCCCGTGAAGACCCATTTCACGGGTCATGAATATACACTTGTGTATATAGGGTTATACATCGAAATTAAATTATTTTTATTATTGAATTGAATAATCATAGCTCTTATTTCTTATTGGATTGATTTGTCTATCATGTGAATTACATTTTGTGCTCTTATATTGAAGAAAACTTAGTTGATTATCACAATTAAGTTAGGATTCATGTTCACACAAAGAAAACCCATGTTTGGTGGTTGAATTCACATAGAAATCGAATTGCATGGTCAGTCGTAAATATGATTAAATCGTTTGATTGAAATTGACTCGAAGAACCTTGTCTCCATCATGAATTGTCGGATAGATTGTTCGTATATCGATTGATATGCATACTAATGTCATATTGTATCCAATCCCACGTCGTAGTGCATTGAGTCATTCCCCTTATATAATAAATAAGGTGATGAATTTGAGGGTGTTGCAGTCTATGATCTGCATGAATTTGTACCACAGTACTCTTGTGCAACTTGAGTTCATAAATATATATATATATATATATATATAGGTTTAGTGAAAGTGTTTACTACTTTAGTAAGTAACACTATATTACCTAACTTTTTAACCGTTGGATGCTAAATCTAAAATGGATATTCATTTTAGATTTAGCATCGAACGGTTAAAAAGTTAGGTAATATGATGTTACCTATTAAGTAAAAAATACTTATATATATATATTTGTTTTTAAATATTTTGCATCGGCTTTCATGGAGATTTTGACATGGTTTTTAAAAAGAGTTCATACTATTATTTTTTGGCGCACAAAGTGGTTCATGAAAGAGCATGTCTATCTTAAAGGGATTTCTCAATATGCATGGCCTTTGTCTCAGTTCAGAGTGCAAATATTAGATTATGAAGAGCTTTGGATGATCACAAGGACATATCCATCTTATTGGGCATCCTCATCTCACAGTTGTAAACATCAAGGATTGTAATTCGATTTTGTTTTTCTCTTTCTGGAGTTACCGAAGAATAATTGTTCAACTTATGTATTTGTGTAGAGGGCAAGTAGAGGTGATGTTGTTAACGTGAAATGTTCATTTTAGAACATGTGATATATTGGATTCCTATTATCGATAAAAAAAACCTAGTGACCTTGATTTTTTTCCCTTCGTACTCAACCTCATACCAAAGATGGGGGGAAGGCTGTGCACTGGCACCCCTCTGAAATTTAAAATTATTAGTAGTAAGTGCATTCATGTGTGAACATTTTTAAGTGGTCAGCAATCTTAGTATTTAAGATTAGATTGGGAGTTCGAATCTTCCCATATGCACTATTTTATTATATGTTCTTTTCTAGTTCACCGTCAGTCCACCTTAAAGCTCGACTTTGAATTTGTGTCACCCATCTTAAAGTCCAAGTGAATTAAATTTCAGCCCATCCTAAAGTCCAAGTGAATTGAATTAGAATTGGAGTACAAATAGAATGGGTATAGCAATGTAATTACATAATTAACTTTATCTATATAATTAACATTATTTGTATTGAAGAAATCATCAAAATATTTGTCTTAAAGCAAATTAAAGCTGCAAAAGATGTCTTGAAATTTAGTGATAATCTTTTCTCTCCATAATTATCTTTTATTATACTTATTTTTTTTGTTTAACATCTATTTTTTTCATCAACACTATTTTATTATATGTTTTTTTTAGTTCGCCGCCAGCCCATCTTAAAGCTCAACTTTGGATTGGCGTCCCTCATCTTAAAGTCCAAGTGAATTAAAATTAGAGCTAGAGTCCAAATAGAATTATTATAGGAATGTAATTACATAATTAACTTTATCTATATAATTAACATAATTTGTATTGAAGAAACCATCAAAAATACTTTCCTTAAAGCAAATTAAAGCTCCAAAAGATGTCTTGAAATTTAGTGATAAGTTTTTTTCTCTATAATTATTTTTTATTATACTTATTTTTTTTGTTTTAACATCAGTTTTTCATGTTAATAATTATTAATTTATCTTTATTTGATTTCAAAAATAATATATTGAAATTTTATCTACAATTTTATTGTCATATTATTTATCTTTTATCAAATTAAATATGTTTATACTATATTTATTACTTACTCTTTTGTAGTTTTTTCTTAATTATTTTACAATTTTCCCAAATTAAGTCTAATGTTAATATTTTCTGCAGTTAAATATGGGAACAAAGAAATATTTCAAAAAAAAGAATCTCCCCCACCACAAAATATAGTTCATGGTGAAGAAAGTGGAATACGAAATGATTTTGAAGATACTCTGAACGAAAATTCACAATTTTAAAAAAATGAAGTAGAATTGATTTAACCATACTTCCCGCATGTTCTAATGAAAGACGAAAAAAATTTAACCTATCATCCTAATGATCAAGATGAGATTAGGAGATCTTATTTACTTAGAGGGTTGTTCCAACCTAGAAATCATACTTTTTCCAAACAAAAATTAGAGGTAGATTGCGTCGATTTAATTCATATTAGTTTAATCAATACTCTAGTTGGTTAGAATATAGTATTACAAAAGATGTAGTATATTGCTTATGTTGTTATTTGTTTAAAGTTGATATTGGAGATCAAGGTGGAGACAATGTATTTGTTATCAAAGGATTTAGAAAATGACAAAAATATAAAATTGATCTTCATGTTGAAGGAATTGGTAGTTCCCATTATCAGGCTATAAACAAATGTCAAGACTTAGCGAAACGAAATTAGTCCATTGAGTTTGCTCTTAATAAGCAATCATATCAAGTGAAAATTAATAATACAATTTGATTACATGTCTCACTTGATTGTATAAAATATCTTTTATATCAAGGATCATCTTTTTGTGGTTATGATGAATATGAAGGTTCAATGAATAAAGGGAATTTTTAGAGCTTCTACAATTTCTTGATGATCATAATGAAAATATAACTAAAGTTGTGTTAAAATATGCACTTAGAAATCAACAACTGTTTTGATATGATATTCAGAAAGATCTTGTCAATGCAGCTACACAAGAAACAACCAAGGCTATTTGTAACGATTTCAAAGATGATATATCCAAAATTTTGGTCGATGAATCTTGTGATGTCTTTAAAAAGGAACAAATAACGGTGGCTTTCTTGCTCTTATTCATGTGAAAGATACATGGCACCAAGAGGGGGGGTGAATTGGTGTATAAAATTTTTAGCTACTTTTGTTATGCCGGATTCGTTAGAGTATGTTTATCAGAAGCATATAAACTCAAAAGCAATAAGATAGAATGAGGAAGAGAGCAAAGGAAACAAACAAGCACACAAACACAGAGTTTGTTGACGAGGTTCGACCGAACTCCAGGCCTACGTCCCCGCTCCGGTCTTCTCTCACTTGAGAGCTCCGGAGATCACTAACTCCTTCTTCAAGGGCGAAGGCTCCCTTACAAACTTCTCCTTTCTTGCACGAGGATAAGGAGACAACCTCTTACAAATCTCAAGAACTCTTAATCCCTTCTATCCTAGATACTTCACTCGAATCACAAAAGGGGAACTAAGACTTTCTTTCACTCAAAGCACACTCTCAGTATTTTGCCAAAGTTACTGCCCGAGACTCTTGAGATTACAATATATACTTTGCACTAAAGACCTAATTCTCTCTCTTAGAAAACTAGTTGTTAATGCAAGTACAGTACATTCACCTACTTCTCCGGTCGTCCGCTGCTCCAGCCCTTGTCGGTCGCTGCTTTGGTGAAGTCCCCACTTGAAATGCCGCATGGTGCTTCGGTCGTCCACTGCTCACCACCGGGCGTCCGCAACTTCAAGTGCCGAAGTCTTTGCCCTTAGTCAAGCTCCTTCGGACGTTCGCCACCACTTGTGGCCGCCCGACCTTGACATGAGTACCTCTCTTCAACTGATCTCTGGTCGCCC